>CM060243.1:45978429-46027426 GCA_030555515.1 Acutogordius australiensis | reverse complement strand
TATATATTAAAGATCATGAAAATCGGATGAAATTAAGAACGGGCCGGGGGGGGGGCAGGCCTAAATTAGAAAAATTACGGGTAGCTAGAATCTCAATTTCCTTGATTTTAAATATATTTAACAAAATAAGGATATATTTATCATCAAATAATATAACTCGGTATTTAATTAATAATTTAGAAATAAAAAATTTGGCTTGTAGCAAATTTTCGGGCATTTATAAATTCGGGCCGGGCATAATTTAAATACGTCAGGCGAGCGGGCGGGCCCGAAAAAGTTTAAACTCTGATGAGTTAGGCTTTGCCAGCCTGCCCAGCTAAAATTCCAAGATTGGCTGTGACCCATTTGTTAAAATTTTTAACAACAATAAATCTAAATAATTAATTAAAACTATACGTTTACTATTTTTAAATTTTCGCGAGGCGTAACGAGCAAATTATATTAAAATTTCAATTTTTTTTGTTCTTTGGATAAAATCGGCCAAAATCATATATTCAGGCTATGAACATATAAATCCCTTTTTCAATGTATGCAAGTAGGATTTATTATTGAAACACGGCAAAACCTATATGAAACATATAGTTGATAAATTTTGAAAAATTAAACATATAAATATATAATATTGGGTATAATTTTGTTTCGGGTAAACAGGTTTGACTTGTATGAATAAGGAATAAAAAAATATAGGGTTTATTAGGTCTTACAATTAGTTACTAAAGCTATGTTAGTATCTAAAAATTAAGTCTACGTAAATGAGTTTTTAAAATAAAAAATATTATTCAAAAAAAAAATTAATTTTTTAAATTTACTAAACAAATATCGAACGACTCTTCTTTTTTTTTGAAAAAATATTGTTTTATTTCACAACTCAAAAAAAAAACAATGGGAATTTAAAATGGAAAAATAAAATGATAACATTAAATTCACCGGAATTATAATAAAATAATAAATATAAATAGATTTAAATAATTAAAAAAAACCTGCAATATGAACCGGGTGTATCTTACATTTTTTGGAGAAATAAAAAAAAATATTTTGTTTGAATAAAATTTCGTCGGAAAATGGGTTTTGAGCAGAATGTCGTATTAAAAATACAAAAAATACTTAATGGAGCTTATAATTATGGCAATTTTCGTCTCGTTTGAATTTTGTTTGAAGCAACCCATTTGTGGGCAATGAAATTTGGAATTTATTAAAAGATTAAACATGACAAAGGGGAAGGAAGTTTTTAATAGTTAAATTAACAATATTTAAAGTTAAAATCTTTGTGGCTAGGCCTTGAAAACTGGTGAAAAAATAGATTTGAAATTAGATAAACCCTTTGGTTAATTAGCAAAATCAATTTAATTTGAGTGTGATATTTTAGCTTTAAAAAAATTAATTTTTAATTCAGAAATTATTTGTCTTTAAACATATTTTAGGTTACTTTCAAAATTAATTAAATTTCAAAAATTGAATTGAGAGTTCTTATTTATATATTTAAATAAATTTAACACCTTATTCCGTGTAATTTTTCCAAAAAACTAAATAGTTTAAAACAAAATTCGCTTTGAACATGCCCCATATAACTCTCGAGGAAAATATTTAAAATATATATTAACGATCAAAATTTTTCAAAAAATTATCGAGTTCGGCCATTTCCTGTCTCGAGGGTGGCTTAGTCTTTCCGTGAGAATTAATAGAGGTTGAATTAGCGGTTGCTTTAAACGAAGAATTATTATTATGTTGATGAGATTTGGAAAAAGAATTATAATTATTATTTTTGTTAGGTGTATGATCCAGGTAGCTACTGCCCGTTTCGTAAGCAGTGGAAGACGAAGTACCGGAATTACTGGCATAATAGTTTTCCGGCCCTGGTGGGTCTAAGGAGTAAGAGGTTTTTTTAAGGGCCGTTTTTTGATGTAAGGGCGTGATGGGGTGCTGAACTAACGTTGAAACAGAGTTAACTATATAAAACGGTAAAATAAACGACGTTAAGAAAATTATAGGTGATTTTAAAAGAATTAGTCGCTTGAGTTCTATTTTTCAAAAAATATCCACTATACTTATCAACCGTTTCTATACCACTTAAAAAAATTTCCTCAAAAGCCGTTACAAGGTCCTGAGCACTTATATTAAAATAAAATAATCTTTAAAGTTCAAAAAGTTTCTGACAGTCTCCAAGCAAAAAAAACGCAAATTTGGTTCTATTATGATATGAACTATCAAACGGCCCTACCCTGTTCCCCCTTCCTCGCTAGGGCCCTGGGTATCACTAACGCCTTGATGGTACAATTATTAAATTAAAAATGCTTGGGTTCAATATACCTTTAAAGAATATGCCGCCCCTTAAAATATTTATTTTGGACTTGTTAAAATTGACTAACCTTGTTCTTACCTTACCTATTAAACTGTAAGATAGTTTTGAAAACCAAAATAACATGGTATATGTTATATTCAAAACATCTTAAGATCAGGTGACATAGGTAAGGAAGAACAATCATTAGTCAATTTTAACAAGTGAAAATGTTAAAGAAACTAATGTTATTTAAGAACTGATTAATTTAAAGGTGAAATTAAAAACATATTTTAACAACGGGTTAGTTAATTAATGTCAATTTTGGTAGCATAATATTTTTACATAAAACGGTGAGGCTTAACTTAATTTATAATCTATTTTAGAGACACTGGATAGGTTGGCGTGTGATAATGAATGAATGGGTAACTTCTAGGCATTACCCGCCACTCGTTGTGGATTATTATTGACGGAGCTTGAGTAATATTGTTGGGGCTGAGGTTGGTGGAAGCCGCTCTGATAATTTGTGGCCGCGAAATTAGCCGATGGGATGTTAGAAGTGACTGTCGGGACGTTAGTGCCGGTAGGACCGTAGTAATTCTGTTGGGTGTGAATGGGTGTTTGGGCCGGGACTTGACCCCCTACGGGGATAGCAGGCCCTGGGGGATATCTGTGATATATGGTTCGTTCTGTAGGCCCCGTCACGTTTTCCGACCTGTATTGGTAGAAGGATGATGAGCCCTGCTGCACGGGAACAGTTCGGGCCGTTGAAGATTCGGCCATGTAGGATCGGGCCGGCGCAACCTGCTGTTGATGGTAATAATATTGCCCAGGGGGTGCGACTTGCTGTACGGGCGGTGGAAAGGGCGCGGGCGCAATATAGTGTTGCACTAGGGGTGTAGGTGTTCGTTGACTATCGTCTTCGTAAGTCGTAGTTTTTTTGTAGTAATAGTTTCTACCACCTCCGTCCGAGACGCCGTAACTCTCACACATGTCGCGATTGTCCAAAAAATCGTGGGCCGACCGTGAACGCACGAGGTTTGTGTGCTGAACCGGGATCATATGTTGAACCGGCGGGGCGAGAAAGGTCGTTCCAACAGCTGCAGGTGGGAGATTTTCTTCTGTAACGGTTCTGTGGTAAGAGACCTCGCGACCCCCGCTACCACCCCGGTAATAGTGATCGGAAGGCGGTGGCGTGTAATAACGAATCATTGGTGGGGGTGCTTCAACCCGAACGGGATAACTTGTGGTAGCTACTAGACTGCTCGTACCGTTCTCTTCAAACCGCGTTTCTTTAGTTCGTTTGTACGTCTCGGTAACTACGATATCCTCGTCGTCGCAATAACATATGGCCGGTGCGGGCGCAGGCGGAGGAGGGGGTGGCAGTGGTAAGGGTGCGGCAATCGGGTGGTGATGATGGTGAACAACTTCGCGATGTACGATAGGCTGAGGAGGTGGCGGCGTAGACTCTCGGCATTTCTTGAGGGTGTCGTACCTCCGGGAGGTGTAAATGACTTCACCGTCCGGAGCTACGTTCCGGATAGCCTCTCGAAATATTTCGGCAGCCGGGCGGCTCGGATTAAAACTTCCTTCACGCCATTCACGACCGTCGGCGCGACGGACGTAGGAACTTTCGCCCCAAACCTGATCACCCCCGAAAGAGCGACTCCGAAGTCTCCCTCCTCCTGTCCCGCTGTGGCAATAGTAATCATCGTCGCAACAAAAGGGCACCAGTTCGCCGCCCCTCCTGTAAGCGGAAGATGTGTCACGTGACTTGAGGGTATTACTCCCACGATAGTTTTCGATTTCCTCTTCCGACGTAAGGGTATTGTAGCCCTGGCTACGGCTGTAATCACTCCTCGTTTCATAAGTCACGGGCGGGGGCGGTAATACCTTTTCCGTCCGGTAGTAGCGTTCGGTTCTCCGCGGTTCGTCCCGAACTTCTTCCACCCTTTTAGTTTCGGAATAGTATCTGGCCTCTTGAATACCATCCCGGAGCGTTCCGATTTGTATGGGGTGCAAGGTAACATCTTGTACTGGCGGTGGGGCGGCTGGAGCTGGAGCTCGTTCAGGTGATCGAATCCGGTATGTCGTTTTTTGGTAACCCCGGTCGGAATCATCTTCGGCAAATTCCGTTGTTTTCTCGGTTTTTTCTTGCTTCCAGGTGTGCTGCTTGGTTTTGAGTTCTTCGACCTTATAAATTAATGATGTTGTAGATTGTACTCGATACACAAAAAAATATTGAGCTCTAATTTAAGCTAGCCCATATTTTGCTATCAAACAAGTAAGGATTGGCAGTCTCCTCTCAGGGCAAACCCGTGTGGTCAAGCCTTTTTCCAACCTATTAAACTCTTAACTTTTTATTTTGCCAGCACTTAATTTGTACTCTTGTTGATTTTAATAAATTTTTCAATTTAAAAGTTTTAGGCGAAAACATTATTAGCAAACCCTTTTTTGTTATGATACCGGTGCCTTTAAGTAACTATTGCAAACCCATAAAAACACATCTTCAAGCAAAATTAAAGTCTTAGTTTTTATAAAAAAAAACAATTTTACATATTTTCTTAGTCTTTTAGTCTCATTTTAACATTTTAATCTTAAAATAAGGCTAAATGAATTAATGTAAGATAACGAAAAGAAAAAGATTTTAAAATTAGTAAAATTGTGATTTATTCCTGCAACATTGATTGGGGGAATTCAAGGTAAATTTTAGCCTGTAATAAAAAATAAAAAAATAAGCTTAGGTTCCTAAATACATGAAATTTACCAGTTGTTTCTTGTCGGACGAATGTCCCGAAGTGGCATTTCGGTTGCTGTGCGACGTCGAGGTCACATACCCGCCTACGTTTCCGTCATGGCCCAGAGGAGATTCTCCACTATTTTCTCGTTCTCGAAGGGCTTGGAGCTTTTGCTTTTGCCGGGCTAACCATTCCTCACTGGATTCAGGCATGTTTGTCGATTTAGACAGAATAGTTGATGAATTGTCAGATATGTAATTATCCGTCTTTTTGGCAACGATGTTCTCGTCGGTGGCAGTTGAATGGCTTGAATTATAATATTGGGAAGAATGCCGGGGCGCAGTTTGCAAGTAAATATCGAAATTGTCGAAACTTTGGGTCCTTCGGAGTGCCCGTAAATTGATTAGGGATAAAATGATGAACCACCGGCGTTTAAAAGGTCAATCAGCTGTGAACAGATGTAAATTATAATATTTAGTTTAGAATAAGCCGAATATTCGAATATTATTCGTTATAAAGCTATCGTGCGTAGTATTAATCAAATGGATAGGCCTAATTTACCGATTTAAATAGGAATATCGGTTTGAATATTTGTGCGTAAATTCTCTAGCTTGTAGCCTGGTTAATTTGGAATCGTATGTGTTTTGGAAGGTTTTATTGTACTAGAGAACCGATTAAAAGTAATCTGGTTAGCGTAATCTATGATATAAAATAAGATGAAAAATATATTTATAAAAGAACATATTCCATGTTAATTAATAATAATTATTGAGATTAACTTTGTAACAGTGAACTTCGCATATATTTTTTTTTTGATAACAAAGGACGCTATATTATCGCAAATTAAATGGTCGAAAAAAATAAGATGAAAAAATCAATGCAAGAACGATGGAGAAAAAATTGTTTAAAACACAAAATCACAAATTTAAAAAAAAAAAATAAAAATTGGCCAATCTCACTAGCTAAAAACGAATTTACATTGTTATAACGCTATTATTAGTGTGGCAGTGTCACATAATAGTTGTATTTTTTTTATTTTGTCATTTGTTTTTGTTTTAGTATTTCGCTTACAATAGAAGAGAAAAGACTAAAGCGGGCTACAAAATGTGACAATTTTATCTTTTATTACTGTTTGCCTTGGGCAATGAAATTATTCATTGTTTATTTCAAATTGGAATATATATTTTTAAACCTCAATCAAAAAATGGATACCAGCAAAGTGCTTTAAAATCAATGTTTTTTGATTAAATAATTTTTTAAGCTTTCAATTTAATAAAAGATACTGCTTTATTTTACGTTATATTAAAAAAATATACATTAGTAAAAACTATGGCTCATCAATTTTTTATGAAAATTATGAATCATTAAGGCACATTCTCGAAAATTATTTGATGGAAAAAAATTTTTTATACAATCATTATGATATAGCCCTGAAGCAAAATGGATGAAATTTGAGAGGTGTGGTGACAATTGATATATTTAAATTTCAAACAAAGAACGGGTCGATGTTGGCGCGGCCATACTATAAAAACAAAAAAAATGAAGCTTTATATTATATTATTGTTTCTATTTATTTTGAATTTTTAATTAAAAGAAATTAAGTTTTTAGGGCTAGTAACCTTTAATATTCTTAAAGAGACATAACTATTAAAACGTAAAAATATAATTGAATTTTACCTAATCAAAAATTTATCGGGAAAATGAATTATATAGATGCATAAAACAATAAACTGAAAAGTATTTGGTCAATTTAATTTTATATTATATGGTTTACTGCCAAACTTAACAAAAAACAACAACAGCAATAAACCCAACTATGTCGTGACAAATTCTTGAAATTTTGAATTTAAATTATCATTTTTAAAACATATAAACTAATTTGAATTGGCAACAGACCTAATGTAAGGTTTTATAAGTTTTTTATGTATTTTTTATGGCAGAAAAACCTTTAATAAAGGGGAAAAAATTAAAATCAAAAACAAAGTTTTTGGCTATCCTAATCACGGATTCAATCTTTTGTAAAAAGCAAAAAGATGATTCGAATGGCCTTGAGATAAATATTTGAGAAATATAATAAATATTTTGTTTGGTATGTTGGGGGGGGGGCACAAAAATAATCGAGATAGTTTATGGACTTCACCATTTTACATTATGGCTGGATATGACTGTGGGTCCCTTGCATTTCCGATTCCCCAATTGAGTAGATTTCTGCAAAAACTAAACTCTTTCACCCGAACATTAATATTTGCAAGCCGAAGTTTAAAATTTCTATGAAAAAGGCTCCAAATGTAGGCATTTAGGGCTTACAGAGAAATAGGCCATGCCCAGCAAATTGAAAACTACTGAGGTTTTTAAATCCGAAGGCAAAACAATTTGAAATGTCAAATTTTATGGGTGAAATAATTTATTGTTAATTAATATCGAGGAAAAACTTGATATAAATGAGTTTAAAAACATTTTCAATGTTACAAATTAAATTCAAAGTCGGGGGCGGAAGTCCCTTAATATGTGTCAATTGGCGTTCGGCCCGACTAGATTGCCTTAAGGATACGACAGCCCTGGCTAATACAAAAAATCTTCCTAAAGGATTCGAAATTCGGTTGGGAAATCATATCATGCATAACACCATCGTGGTGTTTCGCGCTCCTAAATAGCGGCATTAATCAGAGTTGATTGTAGCATGAATATTGAATCAAACGTGAACCCATACCATTTGACCGATATATCAGGCACCATAGATCCGCTGGATTATTTTGATTTAGCTCGTTTTAGAAAATTATTTTTGGGTAAATCACAACGTAACCTAATAAAACTAAAAACGAGCTAAATAAAAATAAACCTATCACGAGCTGTTAATACATGTCCGTTTCCATCTTCTAAATCAGACGGATTAAAACTTTTCCTGGTTCAACTTGTAACCAGTGCCTATTAGCTACTGATAAATTCCTATATTTAGAATTTTGAAAACACCACATTGTCATATGCATGATAGATTTCTAACCGGGCCGGGTCCGGCCCGTCCCGCAAAAACATATTTTTCAATTTAAGCCCAGACCGGCTCCCCCAAATTAAAAAATACGGTCGGAAATTTATTCAAATCTTATGTTGATATTAAATTCAACAATTGTTCTGGTTCATCATAGTCAAATAAATAAGGCAAAGTGAGAGTTATTGATCTCTAATGCATTATGACCTCCCAAAATCACTGCTTAAATCTATGAATTAGCCCTAAGTTGACCTCGTTGTAAATTAACCTAACTAGAGAAGGAAGAGGTATAAATTCATAACAATTCCTATTTTATAGCGTCAAAATGACGTTTAAATGACCACAAAATCGATATTTTTATACGTTACAGTTGCATCTTTACATTATTCATTTGAACATATTAGAGCAACTTAAAGATGACAAAATAAGGAACGGAAAAAATGTCGGATTA
Source organism: Acutogordius australiensis (assembly GCA_030555515.1). Lineage (NCBI taxonomy): Eukaryota > Metazoa > Nematomorpha > Gordioida > Gordea > Gordiidae > Acutogordius > Acutogordius australiensis. The sequence continues at coordinate 46,018,976 of CM060243.1, read as the reverse complement.
TCTAAAGCTAATTGACCTTGAAAAAAATTCTAGTGAGATTGGCAAAAAACTTTTACGAATGTAAGGTGCTATATAGTAAGCGTTGATAAAACGGCCCGATACGATAATGTATATCTACTTATTTGTGATGATACCTTAGATTTAAGAAAATCATTTATCTTCCAGTATTCTGTGTAAAACAATTAATGTTACAGTTTAGAAATAGGATTAAGAGATAACATAGATATCAATTTAACAGGATTGTCACGATTATAACCTAAAATTTAACACAATTTTCCAAAAGAGGGCTTTTATTTTGTGAATACATGCAACTAATAAAAATTATGTGAAAATTGTTTAATGTAAAATATTATTTTGATAATTGAAACTTCTAGGAAAAGGTATGATTACAAGGTCCGTTAAAAATATTCATTGCATTTTAAAAGGAATTTAAGGTCCTTAAATACATATCATACAACTTTCACTATTAAGAAAAATAACCCAATTGCATTAGCAAATTAATGTCATTAAAAAATTTTTTATTTAAAGAAAGTGTATAATTTTTGATTAGCTTTATTTAATACTGAGTTTTTAAATTGAAAAAGCATCAAATAAATACAAATGAAAAAATAAAAAGAGACGCATTAGGTGCGGCTTCCTCATCAGATAAAAGTCAAGATCAATCCCACCCCCCCCCCCCCCCCTGGCGCCAAAAAAGCCGAATCTTTATTTTAAAAGGGTCGGGCGAGCCCCAAAAAAAATTTAAGCAGGGCTGATTTTTTTAATTTATTTATGGCCTTATTGCATTAATTAAGCCGTTAATAAAGTCTAAAATATTATACTTCGACACATCGTGCATAATTTTAAAATTAATAATATACAATATACATGGCCGTATTTGTAATTTCGGGTCGGGCCAAAAACGGGCGAGAGGAGTTAACACAATTTGAAAAATGGGTCGTGTAAGACGAGCCAAAGTCTGCGCGATTCGTCTCTCCCTTTAAGTAATTTAAAAGTATACGCTCTATTCAAGCCATTCATATACTGTTTGATTTTAATAATCGCTATTGAAACATATCTAGAAATTTTATTTGAAATCAAAGCTTTGTAATATAATATATTTATAAAAATCATTTCAAGGTCACAAACACCATCAACCTTAACGACATGCCGAATACCATGCGCGTGTAAATACGACAAAAAAGAATTAATAATACCTCCATAAAACACCGCTAAAAACTACAAAAAAAACAGCCGTCATAGCTACAAGCCAAAAGCTATATAGGAATTTTACCTGACAAAATTGTTCATATCGAGTTAAAACCTCAGAACAGTTATTTTATATTTGAAGGTATGGGAATTTAAGCGCATAAGAAAAATTGGTGAAATATAAAAGCTTCTCACACAAAGCTTAATTTTTACTAAAGCAAATTAATTTAATGTAAAATGACAATTTAGTTTCACTTTCAACTGTCTAATAAGGGTCTAATTAAAAAGTTTTGCAAATAAATTTTGGATTTTTTCTTGACAAAGTTAGGGATATACCTTTCGATTGATTGTTAAGAAAATAATTTTCCTCCCTAGTGTTAATAAATTTTTTTAAATTTAACCACATCAATTCCTCATTTCGCCTTATGTATAAACCGAGCCGGGCGGGTCAAAAAATTTCAAAATCGAGTCGTCGAAACTTTTGAATACGGGCCGAGTCGGTCAGCAAATTCAATTTATTTGTTAAGTACATCGTGATATAGATGTAACCAAAGGTGTCTTTGTGTCTTATTTTTTTTTCAGAAGTCATTATATAGCACATACCAAATTTTTTAAAAGGTTAGGACGTTAATTTATAAAAACATATAAGCAGCCTTAAATCATATGTTATAAATATCAAATTTGAAAGTGGATTTTTTAAGGATTTTCTATATAAATATATGGTGTTATTAGGTGTAATTACATTGAAAAATAAAAACGGCATCAAAGTACAAACAGATGGAAAACATAACTAAAATTTTAATTAAGTGGATTTGAACCTGGCGCCTTATTAAATTCTTCAGCAAACATTTTGAGATTTTTATATGGGCATTTGAAGATAAGGAATGCTTAGAAATTCCCTGGAGGCACACTTTATCTTTGTAAGCAATCATTTTAAAACGTATTTAAAAAGAATTTCCAACTTTTTTATCAGAGGTAAGTCCCGAAATATAATTAGACATCTGGACAATGGGTTGATTGAGCAACTATTTATACCCTTAAAATCTTTACCACAGTTGATAAATCTATTAAATCCTTGTCCAATATCACGTTGGAAGTCAAGCTATCAGAACATTTAGAATATATAGGCGACTCTATGAAAACTTTTGCCGAGCATTAAAAACACACAAACTTTTCCAAAATTTTAGCTAATGCCTCGATTATTAACTATTTTCCTTGATGTCCCCAATAACTGTACCTCTGAACTCTTGATCTTCGTAACAAGGGTCTAAAAATTTAACTTAACTTGAAAATGTGATTGGTATATAGGAGTTTCCACAATGAGTGGCCATCTTACTCGTTATATCATTAACTCTTTTCAATTGAGCAAAGCACATTATTATCGGGTCAAAGTGAAATTTGCTTGCACGCCGGTCACTTAAATTTATGGCCTAGCCTTACGCTTATTGTTATGCCTAAGTTGGCCACGCAGCAACTTCAAAGTGGCTATACATGTAACTATCTTTTAAAGAAAAAAGGACGTCTAAGAGCGGAATCGAACACCAGACCTTTTGTGGGTAGTGCTGGGAAGACTCCACTTAAATAAGTGAGCCGGTTCACTTTTAAATAAGTCCTCGCGTCATAATATCCTTAGCTATACGAAGGGCAAACAAAAAATCATATAACAAACCTTTAAGATAGTGAGAATAGTTTAATTTTAAAAATGTAAAAACAAAGAGGAATTTTTATAAATTTTACGAGATCTAGAATAATTTGCCTGCGAAAGAATGATATATTTTCGAATGGGTCATTGCTTAAAAGCCTTTAACGTGAAGAATTCGATCATATTTACATCTGAATTATAGAAATTTTCAATATAGTAAAATTTTTAAGAATAAAATTCATTTTTAACACTAGATAGGGCGCATGGAATAAGAAAAACACTTGGGATAATAATGCTAAAATTCAAGATAATTTTGTACGATAAAGATTTTTAATTTTTTTCCTATATATTCTCAGCCGGCTAAGAGGAAAATCTGTTGTCGCATTATCTAATATTTCTATTTATATGTAAGAAAAAAAATTTTTTTTTGAATGCATGTAACCTTTACACATATTTATAAGCTCAGCGCGTGCGACTGTGTGATATTAAACACGAGAAATCGTGTGGTTTTATATAGGTATAGAGTTTTTGTTATGATAATGTAAATAATAAAAAAAATATTGTAAAAGGTCGTGATAAAACTATGACAAACACTGACTTCCTGACTGTATTCACTGATATCAAAAATCAATAAAAAAAACACATAAAACAAAAGTTTTTATCTTAAACATGGACTCAAATTTATATCAAAAGTTCATTTTTCCATTCCATGTCAGCGCGTAAAGCTCTTTGGATAAAATTAAGTGCGCCGATTTAACAACCTCTAGGTAAGCGGCACCCTTGGGTTTTCAGAATGCTATATATATCGTATTTGGTTTAAATTAAAAAGAAAATTTAAAAGATTCGTTGTACTATGAAGTTGAAACTATACTGGATTGAGGGGCGCCTGTAAACTGCTTAAAAGGTCCCCGGTGCCGGCACTGTGGACCAAAATTAATTAATTGTTAAAGGTAGCGTTCTAAAGTGAACATTTTTGGAAATTATCAAGCTAAATTTCCGAGAATTTACCAAAAAAAGCAACCACAATGATTAAGGCCCCAAGCTATAACATTTTATTAAGCGGGCCTTAGGGTATAAGAAAATATCTATAAAATGGCCTTTTAATAGGTTCTGCCCAGATGCGTGTTTTGATAGTAAATTCCAGCGGCTCTAAATAACGCAGTTAATTTCCGTTCCCTCTAATTCCATAGCCTTAACCCATTTCCTGCAAGCATACGTGTCAATATGGAAACACAATCTTATTGTGATACCAGCGTTTGATTGAGGTGTGAAAATCATCAATTATTTTGTTCAATAAAATGAAAGCTGATTGGAAATAAAAAGGGATAATTTGATTTTAGTTTTTTTTGCAAATTTAAAAACGTATTAGGGTTAATCGATTTATACCAGCTTTATTCTCAGCTATTAAAATTCTTTTTAAAAATTAAAATCAAAAAATAAATATTTCTGGGGCTGAAGGAAAGCCTAGTTTAAATTAAAAAGCCACCAACGATTAAATAATGAATGGTCTATTAATAATATTATAGTTTTTCCATAATTAAACTTAAATACAAAATTATTTAATTAGATTCGGAAATTATAGGCTAAAATTTTGTGTGCAGATAAAGGTCAAATAAAATAATGACTTATGAAGTAGCTTTTATATTTGATAAAACATTTTAATAATTCTTGCTAGAAACAATTCTAATTATAAGTCCATTCAAAATACCTCTAATTTTGCAATCCAGGTCATTCATTTTTTTTCTATAAAGAAATGCCGCGAAATATATACTTAAGAGATCTAAAAAGTTTAATTATATACTTTTTTCCAGCTATTAATTTATAACAAAAAATGCTTTAACTTGTTTTGATATTAATAGCCCTTTAAAAAATCTGGTTCTCGCGTTTCCCCTTAGGGTCTGTCACATGTTTCGCTTATTGTCAAAATACAGAAAAAGCTATAACCGTTTTTTTGAAATATCAATTGGTCATGTTTTTTTGTAAAAAGTTTGCATGTCAAATTTTCATAAGCTGTTCTAGTTTTTTTATAACAGTTGCGTGGGCGAACCAAGAGGATGTTAAGCTAGTGCAGACTCCCCATTGCCCTTTTCTATCATTTTTGTGCGTATGAAAATGCAATAAAAATTAGGCTATATGACAATATACCTCACCCCATTTTTTACGCAAATTATTCCCCACATCCATTAAATTACTCCTACCCCACCTCCCTCCCCCATAATTAAATTTTTGGTACGCCTTTGAATAAATGCAACAAATATGAGAGCAAAATTAAAATAAAATAAAAGAACAAAAGTTTAAAAAATAATGAGCAAAAATTAGAAAAAAATAAAAGAGCAGAACCAAAAAAACTAGGAAATGGACGTTTATGCTACATAATTAGTCGTACAATAACAAACACATCTTCCTACGGGTTTAAATATTTTTTTATATTTCAAACTCATTTCTAAATTGCAAGCACGTTCAGAATTTATTCATTTTATTTAAAGATTTTTAAAAACTAAATTTTTCTAATTTTTTTAAGCGTTAGAATTGTTACAAGAGTTTTTATAAAATTACTAAAAATACTTTAAATAAATGAACCACTCGGTGTAAATAAATACTGTGCTTAATGATAATAAATTTACGATGCAACTTAGAAAACATTTAGAATACAATAATTTTTAAACGTTTCCGAAAAAATAATGAACCCTAAACTCGCCTTTAATTAAATAAAAACACAAGAAAGAGCGTTTGCTACTTGTTATTATGGATAGCCTTTACGAAATATTGATAGGATACAATTTTGATTAACTTCTTTTGACTGTAGGTTTGGCTGGACAAAATGGAAATCAAATGGGTTTGCAAAAAGAACTCAACTTATTTACTCTTTTAAATTAAAGTCAAATCCTTGTTAACTTTTCTGAAAATTCAAGCATTAAATAACAACAAATTGACAACTACAAGCCTCGTCCATGTTTAATTTCGTTTTAATTTTTCCAAAAAAAAATTAGTATAAAAACACATTAATCAAGTTATATAATATTGTCCCGGCGCCAATGAGAGAATGCGCTTGAATGATGAGTATAATTCCATTGTTTTTAAAAAAACTAAACTAATTTCAAACACAGTTTTTTAAAACAAATTGAAGCCTCTTGACAATAATCCTTCAGTGTTTATAAATAAACGTCTTCTACACAAAAAGGCTCAAGGGCCATTAAATTGGTCGCTATGTTTTTATAATGGTCCTAGGTTTCGTGTCACCCTTAGAAGATTGCGCCTTTCTTAAAATATTTTGCAAAATTGACGTTGTAAGGCCTCCTATAAACATGATATTATATTAGGGGCTGCTCTCGTGGGGGCGTCGGCCAATATTTATAGCCTGTTATTTAGTTATTTATTTTCACAGTTCAATTAAAAATACCGATTCCTGCCTTTGTTATTCAAAATTTTCTATTACTTCATTCAAATACAAATTAAAATACCTTTTTCCCGAAGCTTTTGTTTGATTCGCATAATTTCCTTTACCGATAAATATAAAATAATATTTTTGCCTCACCCCCGCCCCCACCCCCTTCCTCTTTTAGGGCCTGCGCTTTCATGAAAACAAAAACCAAGCGATCCCGGGCAAACAGTCAATTTAGACATTATAATAATTTAATAAATCGGCCAATTTACATTATAAAGCCCCGACTTTGCCCTTTTCTCATATAAGTATAAACAACATACCTATATTTATTCCTGAATTAGCATTCTAAAATCTATGTAAATTGTAGAATAAATTTGATTTTGAAGAAATTTGAATTTGTTTACAATAACCATATGATGTATAGCAGATGAGAACAGGTAAAGGTAGGAAAAAAAGATAAAACATTTGCTCGAAAAAATAAAAAGGCGACGGCGCAAAATAAAAAGAAAATACAAATTAAATAGATGAATGAAAGAAATACTAAAAAATAAATAATAGTAAAAATATGATAGTAAATAACAAACTTTCAAATTTTTTTTACACACCTACGTGAGATAATATGTTCACCTGTATAGCATACCAAAAGTAATCTGCCAAAATAAAGGTAAAAATTTTATAAGGTTTCACTTTAACGAAGCTATAGGACAGGGCTGGAATTAAGTAGCGCCTCCTAAAAGAACCTTTAAAGGCGTTTCCTTTTTTTCAAAAAATTTGTTAATTCATCCAATAAATTATTTCAAAATATATGTTTGTAGATCACTTAAAAATATTAACTATTACTGTCTTGACTCAAAGCTAGTAAATAAATTCGGCGCGTCGGCTCTGAAGCTCACAAATCTTCCTGTCTTACAAGCAGGAAGTTGCGAGTTCGAATCCGTGCACAGGAGGCTTTTTTATTCGGGAAAATAATATACATGTGTAACCACTTTGAAGCTGCTGAGTGGCCTGCTTAGTCATAATAGGCCTTAGACGATATGCCCAAAGTGAGAGCCTAGGCTAAAAGCGTGCGAATAAATCTTACTATATAACCCGTGGGCAATATTAATTGCTTTGCTCGGTAAATGCGCTAAAGCCGTTACGACTATAACGCCCCGTATATTAAAGGTAAGGGGAAACTTCAAACCAATAAATTCGGTGCCCCAAGTTGCCTGACAATTTGGTCAAGCTCATATCAATTACCATGTGTGACCTATAGAACTCGATAAATGTTCAAATTCAATTGATACTTTTGTCCATGTCAGTCACTAATAAATATATTTTTATTAGAAATAAATAAAGGTAAATAAAAAGTTAATTACCAAATACAATAAAAATATTAACATATCTTCCACTAAATAATGAATATGTCCACAAATATGGCAAAAAAATTAATATCTAAATTTGTTCCAATATCCAATCGTAAAAAAGTGACACTTTGGTGTACAGTCCGGGCCTGTTTTCTTTGGCACACCCTTCGCCCCAGGAAACGACTCCGATTAATTTGTAAACTCCGTCGATTTGGCAGATAAAAGGTCCACCTGAATCACCCTAAGTGATTGACAAATAATTTTTATTGAAAAATCTCCAAAAGTCTTATGTAATTGTATTTAAACACCGTATAAGTTAAAAACACTCTCGGAAATATATGTTACAAATTTAATTAAGAGCATCATGCTTCATCAACTTTAAAAAAAGAAAACAAAAATTTGACTGTGGGCCTAGGCGTCTCACCCAATCTTCATGTAGATTTTATAAGCAGTAATAGGTCCCGATATTTCTCGATTTGTACTTGGATAAATTTTAGTAGAACTTTTATCTGGTAAAACACAAATCTATTATTTTATCACCGCCTCTCCCAATTAATCGCGAATCTTCGCTTTACCTATGTGAGCTGGTCATCGTCTGGTACCACAAATATATTGGCAAAGTAAACCGTTTATTAAAAGCCAACAATAATGACTTTAATAAGTGAAAAAAAATATTTGATTCAAAATTTTCTCCATAATTTCAAAATAAGAGGCGCCATACCCGTTTAGAGCTATCACTTGTTTAATTTACTGCCGACGGATTAATAATGAAGATTGCTTGCTCGCCGAACCTAGATTTTTAGCTATGATCTCACTTTCACTTTAAGCGCAATCCCATGGCCTTCAGCATAAATGTTGGCCATGTGTGCTAATTATAGAAGAAAAAAGACGCCAATTTTTCCCCGGAATCGAAAAAAAGTATAGGGGCTTCGATATGGCCGAAGTACTTACCAAAAATGCCTAACTAAGCCTGGGCAATAAGGACCCACAAAAGTGCCTTCAAAGAAGCCCCAAAAAGCCCATATCAGGTTGGCCCGTTATAGTAATTTTTTTGACCTTTGCCTTTGCGTTTTTAACATTTAGCCAATTTGGTATGCCGGAAGATTTTAAAAAAGCTCGTCCCCTCGTGTTATTATATAAATAAACATTAAATTAAAAAAGATATATTGTAATTTATTTACATTTAAAAACGGTCTGTTAAAATTATTAATAAGCTGTTAAACGGGTGAGAGTTTAAGCTCCAAATAATCCCCAGGATTTAAAATATTATTTGGTCTTAAAATTTTCCAACGTCGGCCCTTGCCCAAAATTTCTTTTAGAGTGACTGTCAATAAGCTGGTGAACACTCAAAAGTGTTTGTTCCACAATTACCTTGCAGGCATCACGTTTGCCTTCTTCGAAACCCGCACAAATCATGGTTCGTGTTAGGCGACCATTGTAAAACTTGGATGAATTGCATTTGTTCGTTGACAAGACAGGCATACATATTTCATTTAAGACGGCTTCCGAAGTCGTACCTGATACAACAACAATACAGCCATGTAATTATTTTATTAAATATGATCTTAAGTTGTTATAAATTACTAGTAAATAGATGGCGTTTATTATAAAATCAAAAATTTTTATCCTGGAAATCTTAAATGGTCTACGTTTATAAGGGTTAAAGCCCTTTAAAATAAAAATCACCTTTATTTTTAAGCATTTGTCTTAATTCTTCCATATTTAAATTCATATCTGTCATATTTCAAATCATTTTTTTGGTCGTAAATGTATCGATTTTTTATAATTATCAACTTTTTTATCGCTATGTCAATATGACTTATTAATTTTTATAAAAACTAATATAATTATTATTTTTATTTTTATTATCGTACCATTTAATAAATAAATTACTAAAATTCTTAGTGGCTATATGCCACCCACGACGGTACCTAATAAATATCTTTCTGTGTGAATCTTATCCCTTCGTCGTGACTCAATGTAAACAATTATTATCATTATGGAAATACTTATCTATATAATAGATTTAAATCCTTTATGTTTTATTTTCATTAAAAACGTAATTTTTTTCCAAAACTACTAACTTTTCTTCAAGCCAAAAGAATAACAAATCTTTTTATTGTCTTTTCTTATACCTCTCGTGAGTGCCAACACCTCCCCCTAAATAAGATAAGCTAAGCATTCTTAAATAAATTATTTGCAAATAAATTAAAACCAGTAGATTGCATGGCAATTCATTTAAATAACCAAAGGTATAACACAAAAATACAAACTTATTTTTTTATCAATTTAAACTAAATTTTCTTCACCCAAAAAAATAACTAATTAACTTTTAATTGTCTTTCCCTGTCCCTTTGTTGGCACGCATCAATATTCAATAAAATTATAGGACGGATAGTTGGGACTATTACAGGTTTTTAAAAACAACCATTAAGAGCTTAGTATATTTCGAAAACTTGCGATATAAAATTTCCAAAAAAAAACACGTGAGCTTATCAAATGCCGGAATATCCTTTTTAATTTTTCTTTGTTTTTTGTTTATTTGGATATATTCTTTCTAATACAGACCTTATGAAAATTTGACCCTACAAGAATACTTATTTGTTTGTTGTGACACTAAAAGTTGAATAAATCAAAGAACGAAATTTTTTTTTGGGAATTAGAATATAAATGTATAGGGTAGAAAATGTAATGTAAAAAGGTATATCAGTCAAGGCTGGGGAAAAAAAATAAATGGGTTTTTTTTAACAAGTTTTTAAATTTTTTTCTACACATGCCCACAAACTAGTGGGCAGGGCAAAAGAAAAGCTCCTTTTCTTGCTAAAAAAATAACCCACCCATCATTATTATTAAGAAAAAATCAAAATTTTTTGAAATTATTATAAAGAAAACAAAAAATGGGCTTTTAGGGGCGCTTTTTAAGAGTCTTTTTGGTTAAAATATTTTGGCCCTTTATTTTTAGCTTCCTTGTTTCTTTAAGTTTTTTTTGGCTCATTGTTTTCCCAGCACTGATATCAGCTGAGAATACTTGTGAAGTAAAACTTTAATAAAATAATTTATTATAGAGTTTCCCTAACACCCTTTCTTTGAGGTTATATCAACTAAAGTCTTCTACCTTTATAAACCCTTATAAACAACTAATATCGTCGCCGGATAAAGTGAGTTGTTTGCATTTACCGAGCCTTAAAAATTTAAGTTCTAACCTATATGCATGTCTTTTAAAGCTCACTGTTAAATTAAGCCATTTTAAAACCATAAAGAATGAACAATTGCACCGATTGTGGCAGAACCCAAGGTTTGTATATATGAGTTCAGTGTAATATACTTATACTGAGAACAAAACAAATTTACGGATGTTTGATTGGAGACTTTTTTTGATTTATTACGTTAAAACTAATTTTTAAATAAACTTTTTTTTTTATAAAATTAGAAAATTAAATCTAAAAACTCTTTTTAATAGTGTGAACTCACCTCAATTTAAATTATCGCACATAACCAATTTGCTGATTGACCACCTAGGTTGCCAGCGTTCGAAAAATCTCTTTAATTAGTCAGACGGCAAATAAATTGTTATTTTTTTTTGGTAAGGGGGTGGAAAACTTTGCTCGTTTAATCCCTAAGCTAGCTTATAAATAAACTGGGATTGGGATTATCAAATACACCAGTAATTTTTAAGAATAACAGATTGATCAGTGCGTAAATTAGGTAAAGGTATGTTGATATGGTAAATTAAATTGTCCGCACTGATGTCCGTATTTCATTAAAAATTCACCGGTGCATGCAGGATCAGGAGTAGCTGCTAAAAAACCACCTCCTTAGTGCCTCCTCTTTTTTTGAGGCCGCCCTACCCGTTAGGGCTTTGGCACTTTTATCACGAACGTTTACGTGGCAATAATAGTTTGCCTGAAATAGAAATATATTTAATTAAATTATATATATGCTCTTGTGTGAAAGTAAATGCGTAATTTGTGATTCCTGGGATTGGAAAAAAACTTTGAAAAAATAGGAGTTATGTATTGCGCCCTAATCTCAAATGCTGGGCATACACATAGAAAATGATGAATTGAGTTAAAGAAGTTGTCATGGCAGCAGGGCAATCTGACAGTGAGAATGCCTGTTGGGCCAGTTTAGCTTTTTTTAGATCCCAGTTATTTGTAATTAGATTGTTATGCTGGTTTTTAAAGTAAGTAGCCTTAAACGAATATGGCTTGGGGGAAACCTTAAAATTAACTATTTTTTTTACCTTAGCCCTTGCCTCATTTCTATTAAGAGTCAAACGGGAATATTCCGGCCCGCCTCGCCGAATTATTATCTATTAACCCGGCACTAACCAGCCCGAATTTACAATTAAGGCCCGGAAATTTTATATTATAAGCTAAAAATCTTTTTTAAATTATCAATAAAATACAGAGAGTAAAAGTACTACCCTTCATCGTGTGATTATAAATTCATTCTTGCTATCAAGTTTAAAGAACTTAAGGCAAATTGAGATTAAAAAATCAGCCTGGCCCGGCATGTTATTCTTTTATATTTTTTTTTAATTATTCTTTTTTTTAAGACTCGGCAGGTCTACTTTAAGGGCGGGCAATCGGGCTGGGCTGGCTTTCTAGTCCCGACTTTGATATCTAATTTATTTTCCTAGATTTGGTCAAAAATTATGATTGTAACCTTTAGTATCTCCGTAACCAGCCACGCAACATTTATTAATGTAATCTGGGATGCCCTCGCGAAGTTTGGGTAAACAAACCGGTTGAACATGTTGATTCCACAAGAAAGGTTTGTTGACACGTATCACGGCAATGTCGTTATCGTACCTATTCTCCCGATCAAAGTGCGGATGTAACGTCAATTTTTCGATTCTTCTTACCTGGTCGGTTGGCAACATTCCGGCCGAGTCCTTAAAATGACTCCCAGCTATGACCGTAAAATTTTTGGCTTCGATAAATCTAGTAGTGATATAATAATAATAAAATTTTGTAGATTGCTAGTTGTACCTACCAATATATAAAATTTGAGAATTAAGGAAAAAATATGAATTCTATACAAGGGCATATTGTATTGACCGATTATAATTCTTCCTAACCCTAACTTAGAGATGACCAATTGTAAATTTAGTTCAAACATGCCTAATTCGCACAACAAGAAGTTTCGACGGTTAACTTCCTTGTAAGTTTTGTCTTTTCTAATAAACCTACCCCACTACTATGATCTGTTTTCCTATAATTTTTCGTTTCTAGTTAAATTTTTTGGCTGTCATAACCGCAATGTCAAAATGACAAAAGCAATATTGCAATTTTAAGACTAAAAACCTAAAAATATTGAAAAAAATGCTTTTATAAATATCTTTCAGATTCTTAATTCATTTATTTTGTCGAAAAATTATTATAAAAAAGATATTAACTTGTAAAAAAATGTCTTTGACAAAATAAATTTTAACGTATCTAATATAATCTACATTTCTAAAATATTTTTACAGATGCATTTAAGAGAATTTAAAATGATTTGTATCACATTTGATGGTAAATGTTACATGATGTTAATAAAAAATGATTAATGAGGATAGATAGTATTATTGAAATCAAATTTTATTCAAATATCTGTAAAACTCAGCTATTTATTCTATTTTTTGAGGAATTATCACATTCAATTTTTTTGCTAGCATTTTTTGTATTTTTATTTGCTCAGGATGAATATCATCTCCGAATCTCCTATCGTTCCTAAGCAGACCCAAAATTCTAGATAGAAAAAATAATAATCACGGTGGAAAACAATGGGTAGCGCTAATCACGTGATTTGGTCCTACTATCGTGCCAGCACATTTGTGTTCGCCCATGAATCTCAGGGAGACAAACCAAGGCCATTGGCCGGCCACTGCCTCAGTCCCGTTGACAACACGTGGCTTGAATCGATCCTTGTCGGGCACCATTTTGGAATATTCGGGATTATCTGTAAACAATAATATGTGATTCGAGTAACAACCCTAACAAGAGTGAGTTGAAAAAAATCCAGTCGATATTTGAATCATGGGACAAGATGAAGCAGCCTAATTTTTATAAATTTTGGATCCAGCAAATCTGCAATACATTGCATACCTATTCCCAAATGACCACATTTTCCGCCATCTAGTAAGTCATCCTCAATCGATTTTTGGTTAGGTCTTGGCGAAGCAGCTGTTTTGTAATCACGTGTGGTATATTCGTCATTACCATCATCATAATCATTCGGGCGTGCCGTAGTAGTTGTTGTTGTGAGGGGCTTTTTTGAAGCGCTAGTCGGTGGTCTGTTATTAGCGGCCGTAGGTCTGGTGCCGCCACTGTTGCTAGAAGATTTGTAAGATGTATGTTCTTCCTTCCAAACACTCTGAGGTGAAGTTTTGGTAGATTTAGAACGGACGGTTGTTGTTTTAGAATGCTCCCTATTAGCCTCCCGACTGTACCAATCGCCGTGTTCGCCCTCTGCATTCCCATATGGATCATAGGTGTGTCGTGGGGTTTTTGTTGTTGTTTTAGTCGAATACAAATTTTCGTTCGTAGAAGATTGTTTTCGATACCCGAAATCATAGGTATTTGAATGTGGTGGATGCCGACTTGGATTATTGTCGTGATGGTAACGATCCCCCCTATCGTTATTATTATGGAAAGGATCATGATGATGGTACTCATTGATGGACGAAGGTAGGGCTCGTTTCCTCGATGGGTGTTCGTGAGGGCTGTGAGTATTTGGATCAAAATTCTTATCATAGTTGTTAAGATTTGGTTTACGGGGACAATTGAGACATGTGACGGTAGAGTGTTTATTGTAAACATTTTGCTCCCTACTACCTCCATAACTATATAAATTTTCCCTAAGTAGAAATAATAATTGAATCTAAAATGTTTTTAACCATTTTTTAATAACAATTTTTTAATTTACAGCAAAGGTGATTAGCTAGAATGTACTTATAAATAAAAACTATTTGTTAAATGAGGTTGTGTTCAGACCTTATTGATTTTCTTGGAGAGTGTAAATTAGTATAAAAAAAAATATTCGTTACATGTTGAAAATTTTTTTAAGCTTTAGAGTTTATAAAGGAGTTATATTGATGCTATATTTATGTGTATTAGCAATGATATGTATATCCAAAAATCCTTTGTATATTTATCATCACAAATGAGAAATAAATTTTATTAATATATCAAGTCTTTACATCAGCAATTAGATAATACAAAATATTTCGCGTCTAATACGACACGTATTAGTTTTCAATAAAAATATAATATGAATTTATCCATTGAGCTGTTGTAAATATGCAAAAAAAATTCAATTTATTTTTGTTTTTGAATTTTTTTTTTTTTTTTTGACTTTTTTTTAAATATTTTTATTATAGCTGATTACAAGTTTGATTAAAAAACGGTGAACGGATGTGAAAAGCCTAATGATAAGTTTAAGCTTTGAAGTAGACTCATAACTCTCAAAAATTTGTTGAATTGTGTAATAAATATTATGATTCCGGACTTAAATTCTTATATTACTATTATATGACTTGTGTAATTTTCAATGAAAACTCAAATTATGAAAATTTATAGTTTTTAAATTTTTTTAAAAAAAAATGAGTGAACTCTGATCGCGCCTTATTGATTTTTCTCCTTGTTGTATCGTATTAGATGCACTTAATGGTATGCTAACATTTCAAAAACTGTGATACTTCAAAAAATAAGCAAAAAAAGCTAGAAAAAAGCTGTATAAAAAAGTTCCCACAAACCTTTTTCCCAAATCGGGGTAGCCCCGCTGGATTATATGAGATTTAGCACACACCGGTAACCTAAATTCATAAGCTTAGGCTCTTAAAAAAATTAAACGGCTGAGTGACGTTAGCGGCCATCCAAACAACTACTCACCAAGCTTAACAATTCTTAATTAGAATGTAAAATACTTCAGAAGATTGCAAGAGGTCAAGGTCGTCCGACCTAACAAAAAGCTAGGACACATACATAACACTATAAGACCTACCTATCAGCTGTTTCATCAATTGCTGAAGGCTGGAACTGCCTCCGATTAGAATTGTCCGGGCGTTGCCTTCTGCTTAAATCATCATGGTGTGGGTAAGGCTTAACATGGCGAGGCCCGTCACCTGCATTGTTGTATATGGTGTGACTTCGACCACCTTCATGTGCATTATCTGGGTTGCCGATTCTGATGAAAGCGTTTACATTATATTTTATATTAAATTTGAAGCATATTGTGTTCTGCATAAAACAGATCCAAATATAATTTGACGCCTTATGCCATTCAATTTAGCATAATTTGATATTGTTTATATATAAAAACACGAACTAAACTTTCCTTTATCCCTATTAATTGCTCTTTGCACACAAAATAATTTCTCTGTGTGCACAATGGAATTGTTCTACGCGCATTAATTATTCTCAATTTTCCCCTATTCAATGGGAATGTTCTAAACTGTAAACCTAATGTCGCTGTCATCATTTTTGCCGTCTGAATCAAAATTTTCTTCGTCGTCTAAGCTATCCTCATTTAAAAATATTCCACGTCCAAAATATAGGTCTTCTTGTAACGATCTTTTAGCTCGAGGAATAGGTTTAATGCCTATTTCATCTAAAAGTAATAAATACTATTATAACATTTTGTATACAGAAAATCATTATTTTAAAAACATATAAGTGTAGAAAAAAACATTATCTACGCCATGGCCATGCCTTTTAACACAACTTAAAACAAAAAAAATATATAACCTTTCACTTGATTATCACTGGATGATCGTATCAATGGAGCACCCCTTAAGGCATTATTGGTCTGTCCCCGGCTTCCGCCCCTTTTAAATTTTCCTGGACATACTGGGCAACGCTGCGGCGGTCTTTCGTGCTCGGTCTCATCCGTTTTATGGTCGTTGTGCTGCTCACTTTCCTCATATTCATTCCTTTGATGATCATAGCTCCCATATGGCTAAACATTTATATACACAGGTCAACAAATATTTATATCAGAAACGTGAATTTTATGAAAATATAAAAGAATGCATCCCCATGATGGCCTAATCTCATACAAGTTTTTCTTTTTTCTTGGTTTCTACCGTCTTTGGCTCCTTAGATCCGTCTATAACGAAAAATGGCCTTTTTTGACCAAATTGACAGATCTAAATATACCCTAAAGAGAAAAAATTTGAAAATCTTTTTTGCATATTATAATCCCTTGTAACTTATATTTTTAATCACAAAGAATGGAAAATTCGTTTTATTAATATTTCAAGCTTTTACATCGGCATTTAGATATTGCAAAATATTTCGCGTCCAAACTTTACGATATATTATCGCATTGGCGTAGGAGAGGGGGGGGGGGGGGGGGTTGGGGATGAAACCCCCTCCAAGCATGCCATATCCCCACCCAAATAAAATTTTTAGTGCATATCCCCCCCCCCCCCCCCAAAACAAAAATACCAATTAAATCATTGGCGTATTAGATATAAAATTTAACAGCGTAGATTAAAGATTTAATCGCCGCTTGTTTTTATTAACATGCTAAAAAATCACGGATTTTAAATACACTATGTAAAATATTTAACAATTCAAATATAAAAATTTATTGCATATAATATATCAATAATATAAATTTCTTAATACCATATATGTTTGTTTATATAAACATTAATTATAAAAGTCCTTAATGATTACTCGAATTTTAAAAAGCAAAATTAAGTAACAATCATAAGAATCAGTAGATTTCAAACTAGAACACTATGGCACGACCGAAGGTCGTGCCCGCATTATGCCGCCAAAGGCGGCAAAATTTTTTTTTAAAACCCCCTCCCCCAAGCTTTACAACTTGCTACGCCCTTGTATTATCGGTTTTTAATGAAAATATTATTTGAAGTTAGAATTTAACAGTTTAAATATTGTGAATATGCAAAAATAAAATTTCAATTTATTATTTTTTTTGAATTTTTTTTGGTTTTTTTACCTTTTTTTATAAAATTTTTAAAGTTTATAACTGACTAACTAAGTTTGATTAGGAAAAACGGGAGACGGATTTGATATTCCCTAAGGTGGCAGGTTTGATCTCTATAGTTGACTCATAACTCTCAAAAAATTGTTGACCTGTGTTATATATTGACGATATATATGGCCAATTAATTACATAGGTCAACAAATATTAATGTCAGAAACGTGAATTCTATGAAAACATAAAAGAATGCATCCCCATGATGGCCTAATATCATATATATTTTTCGTTTTTCTTAGTTTCTTCCGTCTTTGGCTCCTTAGATCCGTCTATAACGAAAAATGGCCTTTTTTGACCAAATTAACAAATCTAAATATAACCTAAAAAAAAAAAATTTAAAAATCTTTTTTGTATATTAAAATCCCTTATAACCTATATTTTTAATCGCGAATAATGAAAATTAAATTTTATTAATATATCAAGCTCTTACATCGACATTTAAATAATACAAAATATTTCGCGTCCAAACTTAAATGCGACACGATATATCATCAATTTTTAATGAAAATATTATTTAAAGTTGAATTTAATTGTGAATATGCAAAAGTAAAGTTTCAAATTATTTTTCTTTTTGAATCTTTTTTGGTTTTTTGACCTTTTTTCTAAAATTTTCAATGTTTATAAATGACTAACTAAGTTTGATTAGCAAAATAGCGGAAACGGATTTGATATTCCCTAAGATGGCAGGTTTGATATCTATAGTTAACTCATAACTCTCAAAAAATTGTTGACCTGTGTTATAGAAGGTAATTTAGTCAATCCCGATTCTAGCTTTTCCAATTTAAGGGGGGGGGGGGGGGGTGGGGCTCAAACTTATGTAAAATAAATAAAAATCAGAAAAATCTATAGGTTTATTGTTTTATCCATAGCTAAATTATTGTTAAAAAAGTATTATATATATCAAAACAGTTTTTGAATAAATCTTCAAATTATTTCTTAATTGTTTAATTTCTAACAACAATGGTGTAATAAATCAAAAGTTTTAGATTTAAATCGTTTTGCATTGAAATTGATCATTAATCATTTTTAATAAATAAAATAATTTTTCAAATGATAAATGCATAAAAAAAATGATCATTATAAATATGGTCAAACCCGCTTCGGCCCTGTGACCTGAAAATTTCATATTATTTTTGATTTTCAAAAGAGTATTTAATATTTTTATGTAATTTTGAAAAAAATAACAATGGCGTTGGAGTGACAACACCACCGATGGGGAACAGCCGGGGTATGGTCCCGCATTCACTAACTTCCTTGATTGCATCATGGGCTGGGAAAAAAAAATAAATGGGCTTTTTTAAACATGTTTTTGAGTTTTTTTCCCAAATGCCCACAAACTCTGGGTATGGCAAACCCCCTTTTAAAAAAAAACTCCTAGGAGCTTTAAGTAAAAATAACCCACCCATCATTGTAATAAAAAAAAATCAAAATTTTTTGAAATTATTTTAAAGAAAACAAAAAATGGGCTTTAAAGCTCTTATTAAGAGCCACTTTTGGGTTTTTTCACCCCTTTTCTTAGTAAGGGCTTTTTTTGAATTCTTATTTTGGCCCTTTATTTGTAGCTCCCTTTCTTTCTTTATTTTAAGGAAAAAATGAGCCAAAGTTTTTAGGCTCATTGTTTTCTGATTGCATCATGTTGAAAAAATGTATGAAGGGTAGAAAAAATATCAAAAAAATCTTTTCACTTAAAATTTCAAGACAATCTTTTACAACAAGATGCAATCGGTGGTTAAAGCAGTGAATATACGGGACATGGTGTCCAGATATTTTGCTTAGAAACACTTGAACACCACCTTTATCCCCGGGCATTACGTTCGCCCCATCCTTGCGATCAGGTTCTTTTGTTCTAGATTATATTTTAACAAAAGATTGATGACAAGTGAGAAAATTTCTTAGGCATCAGATTTATGAATTGCTTTCACAAATATACAGGTTTCAATAACATCATATTTTTCTATTTATCTAATAACAACAGAAAATTTCTGTGTTAGTTTGATCTCCCTAGTGGATGAGAAGTGTTGATAAATAAAAACACTTTTTAAAAAAAGCAAATATTTTTAAAATAATATTTTTAAGATATTTTTGGCGGAGCAAATTTAATTATATTATGTGAAAGAAAAAATAAAATTTATACGTATTTAGGGGGGGGGGGGGGGGGGGGAATTTAATTTTTTTGCTCCCCGCCTCCTTAAAAAAAGGGGTCTAGAATTGTGCCTGAATATAATTATCAACTCTCCATTTATATTCATTTAATTGCGACGTAAAAAAAACAATTTATATTTTATTATCCTTTAAAGTCTCATATTACATCCTATATGTAAACCCAAGAGGTGGTCCGTGGATTATAGACGCCCCTAAGCAAAGTGTTTTTTAAGCGCCCAAAACTAACATTTTTTGTTAATAGGTTTAAAAAAACTTGTTATTTACTAAAAATTGGCAGGGCGCCTTCAAGCATTGCTTGAAGCTTTAAAAATGTGTTTTGCTAAGTATAATAATGTTGTTTTTTCTATTTTTACGGCATCGTCTAAATGTTAATAATAACAACTCCTGTTTCCTTTTAAATAGGAATGTCTTAAATGAGGATTAATTATTGTAGTGCCTGAAGTGGTAAAATGTATTCGTCGGTAGGAAAGGAAAGAGGTTCAATTTTAATATATTTTACGAAAGCAAAAATGACTAAGTGCTTTGAGTTTTACAAGTTTTTAAATTAATTTTATAAAAGCAAAGTACTTCAGCATGTTCTATTTTATGCCCCCGTTTTAGGTGTCCTCCTGTAGTTTGGTCTTTGTTATCAACCAGTTTACCCAATTGTAAATTCTCCAGGTTCGATGGGACGTAATAGACTCGCCTCCGTTCATTGCTGCCACTGTGGCTACTGGGGCCATTAGCTGATGTATAGTGCGTGGCTCCTGACGAGTGATGGCGAGGTTGATGAGGTTGATGTGATGACTCTATTTTTATTCAAACAATATAAAGATAAGTTTCATTGTACTGTGAACGTAAATTTTACATTTTTTTGCAAGGGCAATTTTATTTTGATATAAAGTAGTGGACTCTATTATAATATTAAAAAGATTTTATTTATGAGATTTCCAGCATTAATATATTATAATATCAAATTAACAATATTAAGTATAATTAATAAATTATAAACAGGTAGTATATTAAATGTAATATATGTAAGAAGTAATTAAAATAAATCAAAAATAAAATAAAAAATAATATAAATATTATATTTACTAAATTTTACAGTCTTCCGGCCACGTATTTTTAAAAAGAATACTTATATTGAAGTGTATTTACAAATTTGTAAAGTTTATTATTATTCCATGTTTAACTTTGGATTGAAAAAACAGAATTTTTTTAAAATTCTACTACCTTAAAAATGTTAGGCACACAATACGACAAATCTGACAAGGCTATGAGTTAACATAATAAGAAAAGAATATCGATGGATCTACATAAGCCTAATTTAATATTTTTAAAAGAGTTCATAGAGATTTATGTAGGGACCCGAAACGACCAGTGGCGGCGGCTGGCTGGCCAAAATTAAGAGCTAAATTAACTGACCGGGCCTGAATTAAAAAAAGGATTAAGGTCTGGACCAATGTTTTAGATCCCATTTTGCCTAATTTTTTAAAATTAACAAGAACTAAAAATGATAGATTTATTATCACATGATGGTATTACAATCTCTGTATTTTATTGCTAATTTTAAAAGAATGAGTTTTTTAGGTTGAAATATAGAATTTTCAGGCCGTAATTTAAAATTCAGGCCGAGCCAGGTCGGGCCTAAATTAAAAACCAAATTTAGCGGGCCCATATAATATTTCGGGCCGTTTTGGCCGGAATATTACGGGCTGATTTAAAATCTAATTCATAATATGCAATCTTTATTTTTAGGCAATCAATAGACGCAAGCAAGGTCCCATGCACTAAGTCTTAGCCGTTGTTTCATATTTAAATGTAATTAAAAAATACCTGCTGTATTAGGTTGAGGATTATTTCCCGTGTCATAGTAATAATACACAGGGGCAGGACCTCCTTGGGGTGGATGTCCATTCAGTACCCTTATACCAGAGGGTTGAGCCCCGCCATATCTATTGTTGCCACCTAAGTGGACGGTTCCCGTGCCATCACCATTTGTAGCCCCATAGTTATCGGGATTGCTGGAGTAAATGACGGTCCTGTACTTTTTGAGCACACGATTAAAATTAAGTGTTTCTCCGTTCGGTCCCGTGCCAGTGTAGTATCGTTTTTCAACGTCGGCATCACCCTCTTTATATCTAAAATTTTTGAGGAAAAAGTTAATTCCAAGTGACAGACATCATTACTCAGAAAGAGTAAAATAATTTAACAAAAGCTTCATTTATATGCTTTACGTAGGTACAGACAAAGGAGTGAAGAGGGTGGGCGGACTTAATATGAAAAGAATTTTGCTTAAAGTATGCAATATGATATTTTATATATTTGATTGAGCATTTATAAAGTTTTTGCGATTTTGGCATATGTAGCAGGCTAAACAATTTCCATGTGAAAAAAAAAACTAGAAGAGATGACCGAAAAGATTAAACGGAACGAAACGGCTGCCTTTTTTTTTAGTTCTGGGCAGTACACTTGGCAGCATATGTAAGTTAAAGGGAAAAACTCATAAATTGTCTTAACTATATTTTGTCTTCCAAATTTAACTGCCTATTAAAATAAATGTATATTTTTGCTAATTAGATTTACTTTGAACACCCACTCTAACACTCGGTAAGCCTAAATAAGTTCTACCATTAAAATTTATAAGACACAATAAATTTGTTAACCTATCAATTTTGACCAGCTTTAGGTGCTGTCCAAAAGCAAAATATGTTTCCCCTTCGGCTCCTTCATTCCCTGTATTAACGTTAGTTGATTCAATTCCCTGCCGATTTGAGCCGTAATGCGTGTTAGTCTCTTCTTCTGATATCCCGCCGCCGCCTACTATAGATGACAACACCCGCGTATTTTGTCTTCGCGTGCCCTCTCCATATCCTGCTGGACTCCCATGACCCTGATTTCCACTAATATGAATTCTCCGGTTGTTAGTAGCAGCAGCATTATTGTTTTCTTCCTCCTCCAATCTTCGATTGCTGGTATGCCGATGCCTATTTGATTCAGTCCCTTCTTCTTCATTTCTATTATTATTATAGTAATGATCAGTGCCGTGTCCTTCTCGATACCTATTTTCACGGTTCTCATGATCATCATCTACCCTAGAACTAATTCTTTCACGTTCCCTGTACACTGGAGTCGTAGTTAATGTTGTTCGTGGTTTTTTGCTTGTGGTTGCCCTGGTAACAGGTCTCGCTGCCGTAGTTGTGGCCTGCTTTTTCGGTTTTTTGGTTGGTTTTTTTGTAGCCGGTTTACGCGGGGTTGTAGTTTGGTCCGTACTCAATACTTCAGTATCGTCATCAGTGTAAGTTTCATCGCCTTCTTCTATTTGTATATCAGCCGATTTTTCAATCGGCCCTTCTTCCGATCCTTCATCATCCTCATCCAGCCCGGTGTATATAGTCTTGACCGACTCCAAGGCCGTATAGTTCGAGCTGGATGAATGAATGCTCTCGTGGGACGTGTTCGTACTAACAATGCTACTGCCTACAGCTGCGCGATGATCAGTTCCATTATAATCAGACTCTTCGGTATGATGGGGATTAGAACTTTCAAGACTTACTATATTGGCAACTACCTCACCCGTAGTGAATGCGTCAACTCTGATTGCATCCTTGCCAATTGCCTTTCTATCTATCAGCTCGTCCGAGCTTTCGCTTGTATCATCAACTACTATAGAGGATTTCGTTTCTGATTCAAAACTTTCTTCGACTCCATCGTGGGATGAATGCACGTCGAGTTCAATGGTGACGCCTTTGGCATGACCACCAAAATTGTGATTATTTTTTGAATTATTATTGTCGTAGGCAGTTTCCCTAGATTCTTCACGTGTTTCAGCAATCAAATTTTTGGAATTAGCTTTTTTGTTGGAGAAGGTTTTTGAAAGATGATTATTACCCTCCAACAAAGCTTCCGTTATTTCTTCCTTGGCCTTATTGTGTTTGTTTCCTTTTAAATCTTTTGAATATTCATGCTTTACTATTGACGTTTTGGATGTTTTTGCCTCATCAATAAACTTTCCTTTAGCAATAATCGCGTTGGTGGATTTTTGATCTTGAACAACAAAATCATTACCTAATATATTTCCATTATTTTCTGTTTTAGACTTTTTAACGTTTTGATCAGCCGTTTCGCTTAAATCCTCCCAAACCTGTACATTTTTAACAATTTGATTCTTTTTACCTTGGCTTACTATGCTTCCAGCAAGTTCCAAATTTTGATTCCGTTCACCTATAACACCTCCATGCAAATTTCCTATCTTGTTGGTTTGCTCAATTTCCAAGTCTTCGTCTGATAATTCAGGGTACTGCAAAGACAATTCTGCCGTGTTTGTTTCGGTCTCCTGACCGTTACTCACATCATCATAATCAATGTAATGTTTGTCAACGTTACTATTTTGTACGCTGTGATGTTCATTGTGAGTCGATGTTTTTTTGCGTCCCCTAAATTTTTTGTATCCTTTCACTACGCTATTACTCCTTGAAGATGATTCCTTCTTCCTCTTTACCGATGTTGAACTTTGGCTGTGCCGGGAAGTTTGTTCTAAATCACTCAAATCAGCTCCAACGATATCAAGACTTTCAGAATGAGTGTGAGATTCTTCAAACGATTGATGGACCGATTTTTCCGAAACGACAACTTGGGAGGAGCTCCCTCCTCCCTCTTGCTCATTGTGCCCTTCTTCACCGAGAGGTGAGGAAGGAGCTTTAGCCAAGTTTTGTATTAATAATAAGTTTGTAACGGTTGTTGCTTTTGTCACCTCAATGGGCTCAATATATCTTGTGGTGGGGACAGTAGGCGTTTCTGCCGTCGATGAGGATGGCTTGAAACGTTGAACCTGTTGCCGGGATTGAGAGTAATCTCGGTTAGGTATGGATTTGACATGACCTAATGTGTAAAATGTAAAAAATTTAAAATATGAGTGAGTTTGCGCATATATGATTTTGTGCCAAATGACATTCTCTTGTTTAGCTTCCCTATATGGAGTCATATTTTTTTATTTTGACCCTAGCATATGTGCTCTAATACCGAAGGCTAAGAACAATTCAAACTCTTAATCAATTTATTTATTTTAAAATCGCACAATTTACAAAGATTCCCTCACCTTCAATTTGTTGTCGACCATAAATCTCTTCATTTTACTTAAAAATCATTATATACCAATATTTTATATATAATGAATTCAAAGCAAATACCTGTAGCCAATGAAAAGCTTGAATATATAAATATGGTAAGGGCAAACTTCAGAAACATAATTTAGAAAAAGTAAAAAATAATGAAAAAATGCGAATTTATGAAAATAAAATGAACAGATATTTGTTGTCATAAACATATTTTATCTAATTGAGGACATCTTCCATCGCCTACAGAACCCGGTGCCAAATCAAGTCGGACTATCAAACGGGAAATAGCAAAATCTGAAAATCTAATTAGCTAAATTAAGTTTTTCCTTTTTATGAAAAAAAGTTAGTTAGAGTTAAATATACACTAAGCTGGGAAAAAAATAACTAAATAGCTCTAGCCAAAATTTATTTTGCGATTCTTATATTGCTAGAGCTTTAACAAGTTGTTTATCATACAAAAATCGTTAAAAACATTATTCAAGGATAAGAAAGCTAAAATCTTTACTTAAATTCCCCTTATTAGGAGAAATCATATGACTCGCGTAATAATTAAAGTTATGACAGTCTCGGGAAAATTTGTTCAAATTATATGTCAAATGATTTATAGCCTTTACTAAATAGACTTTTTAATGACCTATTAGGTAATCTTTTCCAAAATTCGAAGAAAATGGGTGTAAAAAAATTATAATCTTACCTTTGTTTCAAGGGGCTAATAGGGTATTCCGGCCCACCCGAACCTGCCCGGTACGACCTAGAATTTGGTTTTTTATTCTAGGCCCAGCCCGCATTTAAAATTATTTTAGTGCTAGATTCAGAAATGATTAAGGCTGGCTAAAAATTTAAATTAGCTGATGGGTCGGTGTAAAGCCGGGCCAGAAAAATTATGGCCATTAGAAATTAATTTATGAACTCACGATATAAAAAATTTAAAATTATGACAAAATGGGCACGGTAATTGCTCAAAAATTACCACGTGAAACCTAAGTCAAAATAATTTTTTGGGGGTTTAATTTACTTGAATTAATATGCTAAATCATGGTATTTAAAACACTACTCTGGCATTGCTAAGAGTTGTCAAACCGAATATTTTCAAAAGTAATATGAATAACACGTGATTTTTTACCTAATTCAACTATCAGAGAAGATAAACAAAAAATTGACTAAAAAGCGTTCCTGACTTTCTTCCTTTTAAACAGATAAAACTAAAAGAAATAGTTATTTATAAATAATTTATAAGCAAATGTGCACGTGTATATAATTTTTTTTTAAATTTAAGCAATAGGTAAGCTGCACTTCTAATAATTGGATATAAATTTATATCAAAATATCCATATTGGGTTTCTAACACAAATCAAAATTGGATTTGTGAAATATTGTACCTCGATAAAAAACTCAAAAAGTGTTTCAGTTAACACCGTGAATAGTATGGTGTTCAACATTTGGGAAGGCAGTGACCCTAAAAAAACGTATTACGTCTTATATTTCATAACGTACGCGACCTGTTTGCTCGTTGGATTGGTCCTTAATTCGGGCATATTGGCTATTTTAATATCTAAATTTGAGAGAAATATGGCTTATTACTATCTCAAATTCTTGGTAATCCTAAATTTGTTATATTGCCTCGTATCTTGCTACCATCTGACGCGAATCGCAACGGCCATTGGTCTACCTGTGAGGTAAATTTTTATTAATTTTTTAACATTAATCATTCCCACAAGTCATATATAATCTATAAATTGTTTCATGAAAAATTAATTTTTGTCAAAATTGGTCTTATTTATCAAAAACTTAAGGCGAGTCAACTAAATTGTAATAAAGACATAAAATAATCATTCGTTAGTCATAACATTAATGATTTTTAAACATATTATAAATTGAAAATTAAAACAAGCCTGGTAAACCCTTTAAAGGAAATTTTTTATGCTTTTCTATGAAAAAGAGCCCACATGGGCTAAAAAATAGATAGATATACGATTCTTTACGCCAAAAAAATAAGCCAAATAGCCCCATTTTTTATACAAAATATCTTTATATAAAGGGCTTTGTAAGCTTTGTAATTTTGTTATTTTTAAAGAAAAAATTAAACCTTTCGCTTTGGAAATAGTTTTTTTTATCTCCTTTTGGGGGTTCCCTTTAAGAAAACTCAGGGCTTTTTTTACCTTTTAGCACGAGAAAAAAAACATTTTTTATATTTAGCCTGGATGATATAATTGTGCATTTGGTAAGCCTAAAAAATAGTACAGAGGATAACATTTGTTATAATGGCCCACATTTTTCGAGATAAATGTTACTTAAACGGTTTGTTTTTTTGTATATCCCTTTTAATTCCATTTAAAGAATTATTTTAATTCTGGATTTAACCTTAATTATTCATCAATTTATATTTTAGATTGCCTTGCAATTTCGTACTCCTTTGGAGGCGATTCAATTTAATCACGCTTTACTCAATCCTCAATATGAGTTACGCGCTCATGAGTGCTCTCTTCATCGACAAATACCTGAGCATCTTCAAATTTAACTTGATTTGTCAAATCCGAAATAGTCGGCTTTACAACCTATACCCTTACATATGTTTCTTAGTTCTAGTGCCACCCAATATCGTAGTGTATTTCGCACCTGCCCTGAATTATAACAATGTTTCACAATCACATGGTGGTCGAACCGTTAAAGATAAATCGCTTTGCGGGCGTTTCATAAGCCCCAAAAAACCTTTTCCAGTCTCTTTGTCCTATATTTTAACTTTGCCGTGCTGATTTTTAGTCTCACGATATTGATCTATGCGTGCTCAGCTATCGTCGCGTACTACAAGCTGAGAGGAAACTCTATTTGGGAAACGTTTGTGCACCGTTCTTCAACTGTCGTAATCAAAAAATTATATTTTAAGCGAAATTTTAGGCACACCTGGCCTATGATCAGTTTACCTGACCTTAATAATAAAAAAAGTATAAATGTGACAGCCGATATATCTATAAACACCGGAAACATTAAACGGATACACCCACGAGGAATAACGGGCAAGCTATCAAAAAACCAAAGGTCGTTGAGAGCACCAACCCACAGCTTAACCTTTCAAGATTCAGTTTACTGTAATAATTATGAAAGGGTTGGAGTAGTAGCCAATGTGTCCCCTAATTTATCGAGACCGAAATTAGAATCTGGCATGCAAGACAGCCCTAAAAAAAGGATCGTTAAAAAATTCCTTCGGCTATTTGCCCTAATCATCCTCTATTTTGGAATGATGTCTCCTATCTCCGTGTATCACACCAAGTTTTTTTTCCAGTGCCAAAAGATGCAACAAATCGGGCGTGACTGCCCGCCCATATATTCACCTGTTCAAGAGGGTCTAGCTTTGCTTGAGCTAATGGCCTTTGCCTGCATACCCATGACTCTTGCATTGTGTGACTCAAACCTTAGGAAATATCTTATTGTGAACCATGAACATAGCTTAAATAATAATAACAATGTTTTATAGACGTCTCCCTAATTAAATTAATAAATAGTTTTAGACAAACTTAAACTTTTGGTGATTTTATGCGATATTTTTATCAACTACATAATCGCAGGAAATTCAAATGTTTCATTTTTTTTTTAAATGGAATAAATTGGCTCGTTTGATCCCAAAGCTACTATAAATACACTGGGATTAAAATCATCAAATTAGTAATTGCTAAGAAGAACAGATGGATCAGTGAGTAATGGAGAAATAAGTATAGTATAATTAGTGGGTAATGGAGAAATAAGTATAGTATGAGAAATTAAATTTCCGCACTGATGTCCTTCTTTAAAGACCGGTGCATGCAGGGTTCAACGTATCTGCTAAACCACCTTCTCACGGCCTCTTCTATTTTAAGGCCCTCATACCCGTTGGGGCTTCGCCTTTAAATGCTTTACCTTAGTAAAATACTAAAATTTAGAATACCACACCCGCCTTATTTAGCCCATTTAAATTAATAAAATAGATTTTGTTCATGTTCAACTTCCACCTAGTAAAAGGTGTTACCTTAAAACAATGTTAATGATATATTAAATGCGTAAATAGCATAGTGGGGAAGGGAGGCGGATACTACTAATGCTGAAAAAAGCGTGGCCAAAGGAAGAAAATGGGCTTCGCAGGCCCAAAAGGGGGGGGGGGCTCTTAGTATTTTAAATTTTAACCAAAAAGCTCCCCCCCCCCCCCCCCCCCCCCCCCCCAAAAAAAAAAATTTTTCCAAAAGTTTTTTTTAGTTTTTTTCTTTATACTTAAGTTGAAATAGGATTCAATACTATTATTAAATAGCCCAAAGGGTCCCTTTAGATTTAAAGCCCCTTATAACTAAGATATGAAGAGGCTTCTTAAAAAGACCCTTTTTAGGCTTTTTAATAAAAAAGCCTCTAAAAAATCCCCTTTAAGGGTTGGCTCTTTTCCCATGCTTGGGTGCTACGAACTCTATAAAGCTTGTATTCTCATAAGCTTGCCTTTTTTCTCATATAGGAGCAGGAAACTAAGCTTAAGGAACCTTCCTTTAAAGGGCGTACATCAACTTTTACCATTACGCCAAAAATCGGTTGCCTCAAAAGCGCACATTGAAAAGCGCGCATTAATTATCTTAAGAAAAATTTAACTCAATGTTGTTGCCAGCCTAAAACGCACGTCTGACAAGGTTGGACCTATACTAAAAATTCCAACTACTGTAGTTGAGCCTGTTTGGGCTAATTTGTAAATTGTTATTCTGGCCTAAAAAGTTAATTACATAAAATATTTAGCCACTTACTTTCAAGTTATTTAAAATCAAAAAAAAGATTTTATGACAACCACTAGTTTTTGAAAAATAAAAAAATAAATAGAATTTTATAGAAAAAATTTTAACACCTTCCGTATTTCAAGAATATTTTTATCCAACCAAATATGTTAGTTTTCGTTACCACCCTTATGTTTTAGAGAAACCACCCACAAAATGGTAAAAACTCGTTTTTGACGCCGGTTAAATAAAAATATGAGGTATTGGCTATAATTCTGAATATTTGTAATCAGCACCATCAATGATTGCTGTCGTAAATAATAATTCTTAAGGTCAATGGAATAGTGTAGGGCATTCTGCATATCAGAAGCAACAATATACCTTAAATTTCCCACCTTCGCTTCCCCAGAGTAGTGTTCTCAGTCAACACCGGCCCGGTGCCGCCCGGCCAGAAATGTCGGGCCACCAGCCGGGCCGTATTATTTAATTTCGGATCCGGGCCGGGCCGATAATTTTGAATGCTTAAATTTGTTTATTTTTTTGCGCTATAATTATTGCTAAAATATAGAAAAGTAGATTTATGGATGACTAGACAAAATTCTAATTTGATATTCTTATATAATTTTTTTAAATGATTACTTTATAGCAAATGATCTTGATATTAATAATTCCAATAAAGCTGTAATTGATGTTTAACTGTCAGTAATATTAACAAAAATATTACCGGCCAATATTTATAAACTCCGGCCCGGCCGGGCTGGACCCGGCTTCTAAAAAACATTGGGCTGGGCCGGGCTAAAAAATAAAAATATTTATCTCAGGCACGCCGGGCCACACGTAAAAAAATTTTTGGGCGGGCCGGGCCTTGAAAATACGGCCCATTGAGAAAACTACCCCAGTGACTGCAAAAAATTTATGGAGTAAGGATTATTCTTACTTGTAGGCGGCAATGGACCGGCCTAAGCTTAAGTTTTCTATTCCTTGTTATTGATCTTCCTAATTTTACTTTAAATTTTTTGAAGACAAAAAATTAAGTTTAGCCAAAAAAGTTGGCTTTCCCCAGCTGTGGTTTTCGCCAGGCATAAGAAGTCTATAACAGATTAAAATCCATTATTGGCGGTAGAGAAGAGTGCAATGGCTTTTTATAGGAGAATTAATAGAAAAAAATTGACTGTAAATTATGCCCCCCCCTTAGGGAAAAGAGGCCAATGTAAGATATATAATACCTCTTTAAGGAAGCGAAAAGAACGATGTCACTATTAAAAGTTTTTATACAAATTTCTACCTAGGGCCATGTGCAAAGTGAGTTTTTGTTTAAAAAAATTTTAAAAATCCTGAAATTTTTATTTTGAAATTTTTTTAAAATTTATTTAGATAAAGCATTTTATGCGCATAAACTTAGTTTGACAACTTTTTAAAGATTTATTACTTAATAAAATTTTTGAAAATTTAACGGAAATAAAAACTTACTTTGCACATGCCCTAAAATAAACTATATGCTGCTTCTAAATGACATTGCATTTAAAACGACATCCCAATTGTCATAGTATTTAAAATAAATAGGATTTAAATTATATATATAATAAATATATTGGAAAACAGAAAACACTTTAAATAATTAAAATATATATACACAGGTTAGAATATAAATTTGCCTTAAGTAAGGGTAGGAATGCAAGACTTTATAAGTAATTTATAATTAGGCGAAAAACTTTTCAATATATAATGGCATTTTATCATATATAAACCATCTCATTAATATTGTGGTTTTTAAGGTTAAGCAAAATTAAAATCAGCATTAAGGCCGGTTTTTAATTATCCAAATTCATAATTTCCATTAAAAAGTTTATACCGCAGCGATTTGTATAATATATTTTAATAAAATTTAATTATTGAAACAAATACAAAATGACCCACTACAACATAAACATCCCGTCTCCAAAGTCATTTTACATAGCCTATTACGTGACTTATGCGATATTCTTGTTAGTCGGTATCGTGTTCAACTCCGGTCTTTTGGGTTTCCTTTTCACCAAATTTTCATCCAATATGGCCTATTACTACCTCAAAATTATAGTCATTCTTAGTTTAATTTATTGCATCGTGTCGTGTTACCATTTAGGACGATTCACCATCAAGATAGACTTACCTTTTAGGTATATTCACTATAAAAACTACTATTTTTAATTATCATAGATATTGCAAAATCAAATTTTCACCAAATGCAAAATTAATTGAAAAGGCAGTATCGTGACTTCGCTTAACCAGAGGCGTACCCATATTTTTTTAAAACGGGTAAGAAGGAATAGGGTAAACTTGGTAAATATTTTAAAGGGAGTGGGTATATTATGTAGACCTAATTGTTATTGCATTTTTAAAAGTTTGACAAAAATGATCATAAAGCAATGGGGGTGCCACGTTTACCCCCCCCCCCCCCCTCTTCGGTATGGCAATGCGCACTTAGAATAAAAATTATTAGGTTTTAATCAGTCCGTTATAAGTATTAGCTTGATTAATTGGCTCGTGTTCAGTTGGCATTCTATTAGGCTTTAAGATTGTATAACAATGATGGATGGAATTTAGCCATTGCCTTAAATGTATTTTAGGTTAATATTGGAGCCTTTTTTGCAGGTAACAAAAACCTAATTGTCATAAATTGAACTTTTGTTCTAATTTAATATTGCCGGATAATTTTGAATAATTTATTAACATTCGATTTACAAAATCATAAATCTTCAGAAAATTTTTCAAACACAAACTAGAGATCAAAGTCGGGACCCAAAATTTAGAACAGGTTGTCCGGGCCTGAATTATAGAAATAAGAATTAAGCGGGCCGTTTTTCAAGTTTCATTTGCCTAATTATTTTTAAACTATTATTATTAACAAGATCAAAAACAATAAATTTTAATATCACTCAATGAAGGTTGTTACTCCACTCTCTATTTTATTAATAACACAAAAAATTTTGAAAGTTATGGGCTAACTTCAAAGACCAGACCAGCCATTTTAGTGATATGTTTATGTAAAAGCTTGATAAACTTTAGAATTATGTTTTTCTTAATTTGAAATCAGAATTATAAGTTATAAGTGATATTAATGTGAAAAAAAAATCTCAAATTTTTTCTCTTTTAAATATATTTCTCACAAACAATCATCGGAAATTTGACAATTTTTTCAATATATGCAAAAAAAATTGCCGAAGTTTGAAGCAGACAAACCGGGCCGTGATAATTCGGCCCTGCCCATTCGCCAAATTTTTTGATTTGGTCTCGCTCTCCGGGCCGCCCCCCCCCCCCCCCCCCTAAAATAAATTTTTATTTTAGGCGGCCCGGCCCAAGTTTACATGTACGGCCTAAAAATTATATATTAAGCTAAAAAAATTTCTTATAAACCCGCGAATGGTAGGGTGAGATTTTTGAAACGCGAAGTGGGGTCCATACTGACCCCAATTTTAAACCTCTATAACCTCAAGAGTTTTAGAGCTACGATCTTTATTTTTTTTATGATTTTAAAGAAAAATACTTGTTCTTTATTTATAGACTAATATAAGTTATCATAAATGAATATTGCAAATTTTATTTCACAAAGTAGAAAAAAAATCGGAAAATTAAATTTTTTATTTTTCCATATTACATACATAAATCATATCAATAAATTAAATATATTAATATTATTGACTAAATCGTGATTTTAGGTCGGGTAAAACATTTTATAAAAAATTCATGAGGAAAAATATTATAAAATAAAAAATAATTTTTGGCTCTAATTCACCTTAAAAACTAGACATTTTACAAAAAAAAATAATTTTTTTATTATAAAATACAAACATTTTATATGGTTAATATGTAAAAATAATTAGAAAAAATAACTAAAAAATAAAGTTGCAATAATTAAGTTTGAATTTACATTGAGGCATTATAATGGTTTTCAACATTGGAATTTGCCATGTGGGGTCCATACGGACACCTATTCAATTTTTAAATTCTATTCAAATTTTGTTATTAGACTCCAAATTTTAATTACTAATTTTGTCTATTATATATTTTAAAGTCAAAAATTGGCCAATAATATATATTATAATTGAAGATATTCAAAATATAAAAAGTGCCGGGGTCCCTATGGACCCATAGTGCTAATCGCGGGTAACCATTAAACTACAATGTAGAAGTAATACCTCTTCAACGTATGATAAAATCTTTATTTTTTAATTCTTGCAAATAATAGTTTAATAATTTAGGTAAAATGGGATGTGAAAAGTCGCCCCGCGAATCGTAATTTTTTTTTCTAATTCAAGTCCGGCTCACCCGGCCCTTTCTTTTTGGCCTACAGTTTTTTGAGCTGGCCGGCATCGAGCCGGGCGAACTGATCTCTAGTCTAAAGAAACTTCGAAAGAAAAAAGATAATACGATCTTGATATATTCGCCCATTTCTTTTTTATATTCTTGATTTTTGAATAAGTGTTTAAAACAAAAAAAATTTAGCTTGTTATATAAAATTTTGTGGCCGTATTACGGGGTTGGGCGGGGGCCTAAAATAAAACACCAAATTAAGGGTCGAGATAGACAACAGGTTTAAGCAGGCCAGCGCCTTAATTACAAATTATATCTGGCGGATCGGGCGTTCGTCTTTTTGTCAATACCATTATAAAACACGTTAATGCATTTTTATTAGATTGCCGTGCAGATTCGTATTGCTATGGAAGCGGTTTAACTTGATCGCCGTATTTTCGATACTCAATTTGAGTTGTGCCATGACAAGCGCATACTTTTTCGACAAATACCTGTGCATCTTCAAGTTTTGCCTTATACGCCGTATTCGAAAAAGTCGGCCCTACGTTTGTTACCCTTACCTATGTTGTCTCGTAATGTTACCACCGAACATTGCTATATACTTCGCACCTTCCATAAAATTTGATCAATACCAGGGTCGCCTCGACAAATCCATCGTGTGCAATATCGTGATTGGCAAAATTGCCATATTCCCAAGCATGTTTGTGCTCTATTATAATTTTATCGTGTTGATTGTAAGCCTAGGAGTCTTGGTGTATTCCATCTTAGCCATCCTTTTCTGCCGTTCGAAATTAAGGGTTACAACGGCATCAACCAGTAATACTTTGATTCCAGCGGTTAGTCCACCTCAAACATTAGAATTACCGGCGACCTGTAGACCTCCTAAAGTTGGCCAGCAGAATACTTTAAACGCGCATCGTACCCAACAGATTCACCCCTTAAAGCAAGCATTACAAGAATTGAATAAACTCGTTTTCAATACAGTGCATTGGGACCGAGAATATTCGAGTGGCTCCAGTCAGCGCAGTTCCTACGTGATTAATAGTAAGGATGTGATAAAACGGACTTTCACATTGTTTATGCTAATCATTCTATTTTACGGCATGATATCGCCCATAATGCTCTATCATATGAAATATATTTCTAATTGTAGGCGGTTACAAAAGTTCAACACCCCGTGCCCGAATTTATATTCACCGATACAAGAAGGACTGGCCTTGTTGGAGCTATTGGCTTTTAGTTTAATGCCAATCGCTTTTTCACTCTGTGATTTTAACTTAAAAAAATTTTTACCGGAAAATGTCTAAAACAAATTTTTTTTATTTTTTTTTAATTGGATCTTGCCATAATATCTTATCATTATTATTATCATGCCACATATCCCACGAATTTTTGATGGAGTCGGCCATCTCTCGGTTTTGTGCCCTCCTATCGTAGACTTTAAATGATATACACATATTATTTCAATTAAAAATAAACAATTATTAAGGTTTGATAAAGCGCAATATACGAAGTGGCCTACGTCAGGACAGTACACTTTTACAGTGCTCACTTCAATAATTTGGCACATGTTAGAAATAGAATGATCAATAGACACAAAAAATGTGACCATCTAACACTATTTTTTGTTCGCGGTCACTAATTAAATGATCACGATCACATTTAAATGATCTCTGTCACAATTAAATGGCCAAGTTGATGATTTCATGGTAAACAACACTAATTTGTGTGACCATTTAGCCACAACATAGTGATATTTATCATGAAATCATCATCTTGGTCATTTAATTGTGATCATTTAATTGTGATCGTGATCATTTAATTGTGATCGTGATCATTTAATTAGTGACAACGATCAAAAATATAGTAGCTGATGGCCACATTTTATGTGTCTATTGATCATTCTATTTCTAACATGTGCCACTTTATTGAATAGCACTGTAAGATAGATAAAATCACAAGTGACTAAATTTGTTCCCTTGAGACTCCTTAAGTATAAAAAATTCAACTGTAACTTTTATTTTGATTGAATTTTTAAAATTTGACATCAAGCTACAACATATTCACATTAAGGTTATACTTTTTACATCCCAACCCAATTGACATTATTTCTGATAGATTTGTCGAATGTGTATTCAACAAAATGCATCCTTATAATTGAGATCACCATATGTATGCTTAATATAATATTGTATTAAAAAAAACTTAATAATGATAGTAAAATTTAATGCTTTTAAAATATCAATTGATTAGCGAAAAAACAAAAAATGCTCTTCACCTTAAAAAAATAAACATAAATCCTATTTTTTTCCCCCAAAATTGATCACTAACATGCCCTTAGAGAAAGAATAACGGAATTTTTACCATATAGCGGGTAACATTCAACTTATTAAAAACAAAGGGATGGGTATTTATTTGTTTTTTAAAATTTATTGACGATATATGTTTTGTGTTCAATCCTATCGGCCCAGATAGCTATCAATTACTCATCTCTTACGCACAGGAGGTTTGGGTTCGATTCCGTGCATAGACGGCTTTCCATCGAAAAACAGCACATGTGTACAACCACTTTTAATTAGTGGTCTGCTTAGGTAGTACACCATGCCTACCTAATCAAAAAAACAAGGTCGCCAGCGTGCAATTATTAGAATTAAATCGTCTGCAATTTAATTCCGGCTAAAAGTTCCAAAATACTAATATGGCGCCCTTATATGGAGAAAAAGCCTAATAAGATATATTCTATTAAATGCTTAGTTAGTTTGCAAACTGGGCTTGGCTAAAATTTAGAACCGGCCGGGCACCGAACTAAATATGAAATAAAGAGTTACAGGTTGGATACACACGATGAATTATTTTTACCTTTTGTATTTTATTAATTACACTTGACTACAAAAAAAAATAACATAAACGCTTTTGAAGGTTTGGTATAGAATCTTCTTGCGATAACGATTCCGGGTTAGTTTTTTTTTCAATGCCTCCAATTTAAACCGCCAAAGTTCAAAATTCACAAATTTTCTTTAACTATTAATTTTCTAAAACCGAGTCCTTATAAAAAACATATTTATAAATTATAGCTAAAATATGGCAATTTGCTATCAACTTCTCAAGGATCTAAAAACGAATTTTATGACGAAACCCATTTGGTAAAAATAAAAAATATTTTTACATTTAAGAATATTGAAACGCCTTACCATAATAACATAGGTCAACAAATTTTTGAGAGTTTAGCTAACTACGGAGATCAAACCTGCCTAGGGATTTTCAAATCCGTTTACCGTTTTTTCTGATCAAACTTAGTTAGTCAGCTATAAACATTGAAAATTTTATGCCAAAAAAAACAAAAAAAAATCCAAAACATAAATTAATTGTTTTTTTTGCATATTTACAACATCTTAACTGTTTTCATTCAAATAAAACTTCAATTAAAAACCAATATAATATTGTGTCGTATTTAAGTTTGAACGCGAAATATTTTATATTACTGATGTAAGAGCTCGATATACTAAGAAATTTTATTTCTCATTATTTGATAGATAGATATAAGTTACAAGGGATTTCTATATAAATTAAAGATTCTTTTTTAGGATACTCTCGATCTGTTAATTTGGTCAAAAAAGGCCATTTTTTTGATATGTAGGGATGTAAGGAGCTATTAAGAAATATATAATATGAGATTAGGCCATTATGGGGATATATTCTTTTATGTTTTCACAGAATTCACGGTTGTGCCATTGATATTTGTGGAGCTCTGTAATAAATGTTTCCGTAATATTATATTTTTAAATTTGTTACCACCCATAATTTTTATGATATAAAAGCCCATAATACCCCCAAAATATAAAAATCTTAACTTTGACACCTAATAAATAAAAATTTGAGGCATTGCCTAAAATTCTGATTACACATTTGTAATTAGCACCAAAAATTTGTCCAAGAACGATAATTGCCATATGCTTAAGGTCTTCCAAATTTTGTTATTCAGTGTTTTTAACTTGAACTAAATAATTTTTAGCTTGTAGTTTAAGATTCTAGCCTTTGGGCACAAAATGAAAACCCAAATTCCGGGCCCGGTCTAATTTAAAAAATGTGTCGAACGAGCCGGGCTGTAGTTTCATGGCCCGGTTTAAAATTCAATACAAATCACAATCTTACTTGGATTCGCGATGAAAGGGGTAGGTTTCCTTTTCCTTATGGTAAGTATTCTAGCCTCTGTAACAGTAATAGAGAACGATGTTTCACTGTTAAATGTTTTTTTGCGATATATATTAACTTATTTCTGCTGCTTCTCCTATATGATATTGCATCTCAAACGACACGCTATTTCGATTGAAAAGTTTAAAATAACCAAGGTTGTATTCCTTGGGTAATTTGATTGATATTTGTATATGTAAGTGAACAAAGCAATTTTTAATAATTCTAATATATTTCAGTAAGTTTTGAGCGAGAAATATAAGGACTTCAAAAGTCATTAATATTTTATTGCTGTTAGTATAACTACTTAATATGGGGCCTCCCTGTCAAACATAATGTAGAATCATCTCATTAATTTTGTGGTTTAAATTATATGGCAGTTTTTTTAAGACAGTTTTCCGTTAATGAATTGTCATCTTTACCTTTAGGAAATCTAAATTGCAATTTAAAAATTCATATTTCCTTGATGTGTGAAGTTTATAATTAAGACCCAAACTAATGGACGCTGATAGTTCAAATTTATTTTACATGGCCCATTATATAACCTACGCCATTTTCTTGTTAATTGGATTTGTATTCAACTTCGGTATTTTGGGTATTCTTTATAGTAAACTTTGGTCTAACATGGCCTATTACTACCTTAAATTTATAATGATCCTCAATTTGATTTATTGTGCAGCTTCTGTTGTCACATTGGACGCTTCTCAATGAAGATTGGATTGCCTTTGAGGTAACCTGCACATTACAATTCTACTATCAGTTAATTGAAGAATTACAATTATCTATTGATTTTGAAGGATTTGGAAAATACTCAAAAATAGCTTCAAGCAGAAATAATTTATCTCACAAACTTACTTTTTTTTTCATGCAATTAGTTTTTACCTGAGCATAAACATTTTTTTTAAAGGATGGATTAGCCTATAGTTTCTGAGATATTCTACAAAACGATATTTTTAAAGCCCGCTCTCCGGTGTGACCCCATAATTTTAAAATTTAATATATGAAATAAAAAGTTATTTTTTAGTTAACACTATTTCAGTATGTTGTGGGGCATTATTTTCCCTGAGGGCGTATTTTGTTAACAGAGTGGGGCTAAACTAAATTTTGATGGATTATGTAAAAAAGCACAAGTAAACAATCAGTGGATCAAAGAAAATTATAATATAGGGAAAATATACTACATGATGACCATATTTTGCGGTTTCCGGAATATATTCCAAACTCGGCCAATTCCTTAGGTATAAAAAAATGGTCGAATTTTGTCAAGTTGACTGATGTGACCTAAAGTGTACTTCAAAGATAAAATTAAAAAAAATTATTTTGGAATATTTTTTTTTATCGAATGAGAAACAACAACAAATATCAACGGTATACAGCAGTCGGCCACCAAAATTAATTGTTAGTCAAAAAATGACCTCTTAAAAAAATGAAAATGGATATGCTTAACCTATTGTTTGCATCCCATACTTTAAGAATCTAAGGTTTCAAAATCAAAAATATTTAAAAACAAAAAGCAACAGTAATTTTAAAACCCACAAAATTTTTGGAGACTTCTTTAGCCCCCCAAACTTAGCCCAACATTTAACTGTGTACAATTATTATTACATAATTGTAAATCATCCTACCTTTGACAACTCGGCAGAAATGTGATTATAAGACTCAAGTAACACCAAGCTGCAATAAAAAACTAAAAGCATATAGCTCCGTATTAGCAGAACATAACCCTAAAATTTCCTCACAACTTTAGTTTTTAGCCAAAAATTTTGCACATTGAAAAAATTTACATAATAAAAAGTTTTAATAAACCGTTGGTATCAACGACCCGAATCATTTAAATAAAAAATACGGGTTAAACCAATGTCTAAACAAGGCTTCGCAACTTGCAAAAATTTTTTCTATCATATAAAATTAAAGTACACCAAAATATAAAGAATAATATAAACTAGTTTTCAAAATGTTTCATGCAAAAGATTAATTTTAGGGAAAATTTAAATATTGTACATTTTATTGTGTGTTAAATACATAGATATTTTGTTTTTTAAGAAGGTAACTACTTATTACCGCAATTTCTTTTATTTTTTATTTATTATATATAACATTTTATATTAACGAAATATGTTAAAAAAATTGAAATTAGGTTTACAAAAAGTTTATATCAAAATGTATGTTGTAAACAGTACACCCCAACCCCAGTAGGACAAAATGTCCGAATTCGAAATAAAATTATTATTGAAAGTTAAGCTGATCGATTTTTTTTTAAATATTTTTTATTTTTTTTTGTTTTTTTTTTAATTTTTTAATGTCCACAGCGGACTTTATAAATTTTCATTAATTCTCTCCCAAGTATGGGGTATCACCTCCTTAAGTTAAGTGACAATTCTACTAAAACGCTTAAAAATGCAATAAATATTAACCCTCATAAACATAGCCGACCCCTTTGTATTCCCAAAATATTTTCCATGTCTTTATTTTTTTATCCTCCTTCCCCTCCCCCTTCTAAAAATAATAAACGCGCCTCTGCTTTTAATT
>CM060243.1:45808143-45978229 GCA_030555515.1 Acutogordius australiensis | reverse complement strand
TTTATGTAAAAGCTTGATAAACATTAGAATTATGTTTTTCTTTATTTGAAATCAGAATTTTAAGTTATAAGTGATATTGTGAAAAAAAGATCTCAATTTTTTCTCTTTTAAATATATTCGAGTCTCACAAACAGTCATATCGAAAATTGACAATTTTAATATATGCAAAAAAAATTGCTGAAGTTTGAAGTAGACAAACCGGGCCGTGATAATCCGGCCCTACCATTTCGACAAATTTTTTAATTTGGTCTCGCTCTCCCCCCCCCCCTCCCTTCCCCAGAATAAATTTTTATTTTAGGCGGCCCGGCCCGAATTTACATGTACGGCCCAAAAATTATATATTAAGCTAAAAAAAATTCTTATAAACCCGCGAATAATAGGCTGAGATTTTTGAAACGCGATTCAGTGGGGTTTATACTGATCCCAATTTTAAACCTCTATAACTTCAAGAGTTTTAGAGCTACGATCTTTATTTTTTTATAATTTTAAAGATAACGTGCTCTTTATTTATAGACTAATATAAGTTATCATTAATGAATATTGCAAATTTTATTTCACAAAGTAGAAAAAAATCGGAAAAATTAAATTTTTCATTTTTCCATATTACATTAAATTAATCATATCAATAAATTAAATATATCAATATTTTTGATTAAATCGTGATTTTAGGTCGGGTAAAACATTTTATAAAAAATTCATGGAGGAAAAATATAATAAAATAAAATTATTTTTTGGCTCTTATTCGCCTTAAAAACTAGACATTTTACAAAAAAATATAACAATTTCTATTATTATACAATACAAACATTTTATATAATTAATATGTAAAAATAATTAGAAAAAATAACTAAAAAATAAAGTTGAAATATTTAAGTTTGAATTTACATTGAGGCAATATAAAGGTTTTCAACATTGAAATTTACCAAGTGGGGTCCATATGGATATTTAATATCTAAATTCTATACAAATTTTGTTATTAGACTTAGACCAGTTTTGTGTATTATATATTTAAGAAAAAATTCACAAGATAATGGACAATAATATATATCATATTTGAAGATATTTAAAATACAAAAAGTGCTGGGGTCCGTATGGACCCATATTGCTAATCGCGAGTAACCATTAAACTACAGTATAGAAGTAATACTCTTCAACGTGTGATAAAATTTTTAATTTTTAATTCTTGCAAATAATAGTTTAATAATTTAGGTAAAATGGGATGTGAAAAGTCGCCCCGCGGTAATTTTTTTTTCTAATTCAAGTCCGGCTCACCCGGCCCTTTCTAAATTTCGGCCTACAGGTTTTTTGAGCGGGCCGGCATCGAGCCGGGCGAACTGATATCTAGTCTAAAGAAACTTCGAAAGAGAAAAGATAAGACGATCATGTGAATTATATTCGCCCATTTCTTTTTTATATCCTTGATTTTTGTATAAGTGTTTAAAACAAAAATTTTTTAGCTTGTAATATAAAATTTTGTGGCCGTACTACGGGGTTGGGCGGGGGCCTAAAATACAACACCAAATTAAAGGGTCGAGATAAAAAACAGGTTTGGGCAGCCAGCGCCTTAATTACAAATTATATCTGGCGGATCGGGCGTTCGTCTTTTTGTCACTACCATGATAAATCACGTTAATGCATTTTTATTAGATTGCCGTGCAGATTCGTATTGCTATGGAAGCGGTTTAACTTGATCGCCGTATTTTCGATACTCAATTTGAGTTGTGCCATGACTAGCGCCTACTTTTTTGACAAATACCTGTGCATCTTCAAGTTTTGCCTTATACGTCGTATTCGAAAAAGTCGGCCCTACGTCTGTTACCCTTACGTATGTTGTCTCGTAATGTTACCACCGAACATTGCTATATACTTCGCACCTTCCATAAAATTTGATCAATACCAGGGCCGCCTCGACAAATCCATCGTGTGCAATATCGTGATTGGCAAAATTGCCATATTTCCAAGCCTGTTTGTGCTCTATTATAATTTTTTCGTGATGATTGTTAGCCTAGGAGTCTTGGTGTATTCCATCTTAGCCATCCTTTTCTGCCGTTCGAAATTAAGGGTTACAACGGCATCAACCAGTAATACGTTGATTCCAGCGGTTAGTCCACCTCAAACATTAGAATTACCGGCGACCTGTAGACCTCCTAAAGTTGGCCAGCAGAATACTTTAAACGCGCATCGTACCCAACAGATTCACCCCTTAAAGCAAGCATTACAAGAATTGAATAAACTCGTTTTCAATACAGTGCATTGGGACCGAGAATATTCGAGTGGCTCCAGTCAGCGCAGTTCCTACGTGATTAATAGTAAGGATGTGATAAAACGGACTTTCACATTGTTTATGCTAATCATTCTATTTTACGGCATGATATCGCCCATAATGCTGTATCATATGAAATATATTTCTAATTGTAGGCGGTTACAAAAGTTCAACACCCCATGCCCGAATTTATATTCACCGATACAAGAAGGACTGGCCTTGTTGGAGCTATTGGCTTTTAGTTTAATGCCAATCGCTTTTTCACTCTGTGATTTAAACTTAAAAAAATTTTTACCGGAAAATGTCTAAAACAAATTTTTTTTATTTTTTTTAATTGGATCTTGCCATAATATCTTATCATTATTATTATCATGCCACATATCCCACGAATTTTTGATGGAGTCGGCCATCTCTCGGTTTTGTGCCCTCCTATCGTAGACTTTAAATGATATACACATATTATTTCAATTAAAAATAAACAATTATTAAGGTTTGATAAAGCGCAATATACGAAGTGGCCTACGTCAGGACAGTACACTTTTACAGTGCTCACTTCAATAATTTGGCACATGTTAGAAATAGAATGATCAATAGACACAAAAAATGTGACCATCTAACACTATTTTTTGTTCGCGGTCACTAATTAAATGATCACGATCACATTTAAATGATCTCTGTCACAATTAAATGGCCAAGTTGATGATTTCATGGTAAACAACACTAATTTGTGTGACCATTTAGCCACAACATAGTGATATTTATCATGAAAACATCATCTTGGTCATTTAATTGTGATCTTGATCATTTAATTGTGATCGTGATCATTTAATTGTGATCGTGATCATTTAATTAGTGACAACGATCAAAAATATAGTAGCTGATGGCCACATTTTATGTGTCTATTGATCATTCTATTTCTAACATGTGCCACTTTATTGAATAGCACTGTAAGATAGATAAAATCACAAGTGACTAAATTTGTTCCCTTGAGACTCCTTAAGTATAAAAAATTCAACTGTAACTT
Source organism: Acutogordius australiensis (assembly GCA_030555515.1). Taxonomy (NCBI): domain Eukaryota; kingdom Metazoa; phylum Nematomorpha; class Gordioida; order Gordea; family Gordiidae; genus Acutogordius; species Acutogordius australiensis. The sequence goes on along the minus strand of CM060243.1, from coordinate 45,974,942 downwards.
TTATTTTGATTGAATTTTTAAAATTTGACATCAAGCTACAACATATTCACATTAAGGTTATACTTTTTTACATCCCAACCCAATTGACATTATTTCTGATAGATTTGTCGAATGTGTATTCAACAAAATGCATCCTTATAATTGAGATCACCATATGTATGCTTAATATAATATTGTATTAAAAAAAACTTAATAATGATAGTAAAATTTAATGCTTTTAAAATATCAATTGATTAGCGAAAAAACAAAAAATGCTCTTCACCTTAAAAAAATAAACATATCCTATTTTTTTCCCCCAAAATTGATCACTAACATGCCCTTAGAGAAAGAATAACGGAATTTTTACCATATAGCGGGTAACATTCAACTTATTAAAAACAAAGGGATGGGTATTTATTTGTTTTTTAAAATTTATTGACGATATATGTTTTGTGTTCAATCCTATCGGCCCAGATAGCTATCAATTACTCATCTCTTACGCACAGGAGGTTTGGGTTCGATTCCGTGCATAGACGGCTTTCCATCGAAAAACAGCACATGTGTACAACCACTTTTAATTAGTGGTCTGCTTAGGTAGTACACCATGCCTACCTAATCAAAAAAACAAGGTCGCCAGCGTGCAATTATTAGAATTAAATCGTCTGCAATTTAATTCCGGCTAAAAGTTCCAAAATACTAATATGGCGCCCTTATATGGAGAAAAAGCCTAATAAGATATATTCTATTAAATGCTTAGTTAGTTTGCAAACTGGGCTTGGCTAAAATTTAGAACCGGCCGGGCACCGAACTAAATATGAAATAAAGAGTTACAGGTTGGATACACACGATGAATTATTTTTACCTTTTGTATTTTATTAATTGCACTTGACTACAAAAAAATAACATAAACGCTTTTGAAGGTTTGGTATAGAATCTTCTTGCAATAACGATTCCGGGTTAGTTTTTTTTTCAATGCCTCCAATTTAAACCGCCAAAGTTCAAAATTCACGAATTTTCTTTAACTATTAATTTTCTAAAACCGAGTCCTTATAAAAAACATATTTATAAATTATAGCTAAAATATGGCAATTTGCTATCAACTTCTCAAGGATCTAAAAACGAATTTTATGACGAAACCCATTTGGTAAAAATAAAAAATATTTTTACATTTAAGAATATTGAAACGCCTTACCATAATAACATAGGTCAACAAATTTTTGAGAGTTTAGCTAACTACGGAGATCAAACCTGCCTAGGGATTTTCAAATCCGTTTACCGTTTTTTCTGATCAAACTTAGTTAGTCAGCTATAAACATTGAAAATTTTATGCCAAAAAAACAAAAAAAAATCCAAAACATAAATTAATTGTTTTTTTTGCATATTTACAACATCTTAACTGTTTTCATTCAAATAAAACTTCAATTAAAAACCAATATAATATTGTGTCGTATTTAAGTTTGAACGCGAAATATTTTATATTACTGATGTAAGAGCTCGATATACTAAGAAATTTTATTTCTCATTATTTGATAGATAGATATAAGTTACAAGGGATTTCTATATAAATTAAAGATTCTTTTTTAGGATACTCTCGATCTGTTAATTTGGTCAAAAAAGGCCATTTTTTTGATATGTAGGGATGTAAGGAGCTATTAAGAAATATATAATATGAGATTAGGCCATTATGGGGATATATTCTTTTATGTTTCCACAGAATTCACGGTTGTGCCATTGATATTTGTGGAGCTCTTTAATAAATGTTTCCGTGATATTATATTTTTAAATTTGTTACCACTCATAATTTTTATGATATAAAAGCCCTTAATACCCCCAAAATATAAAAATCTTAACTTTGACACCTAATAAATAAAAATTTGAGGCATTGCCTAAAATTCTGATTACACATTTGTAATTAGCACCAAAAATTTGTCCAAGAACGATAATTGCCATATGCTTAAGGTCTTCCAAATTTTGTTATTCAGTGTTTTTAATTTGAACTAATAATTTTTAGCTTGTAGTTTAAGATTCTAGCCTTTGGGCACAAAATGAAAACCCAAATTCCGGCCCCGGTCTATTTTAAAAAATGTGTCGAACGAGCCGGGCTGTAGTTTCATGGCCCGGTTTAAAATTCAATACAAATCACAATCTTACTTGGATTCGCGATGAAAGGGGTAGGTTTCCTTTTCCTTATGGTAAGTATTCTAGCCTCTGTAACAGTAATAGAGAACGATATTTCACTGTTAAATGTTTTTTTGCGATATATATTAACTTATTTCTGCTGCTTCTCCCATATGATATTGCATCTCAAACGACACGCTATTTCGATTGAAAAGTTTAAAATAACCAAGGTTGTATTCCTTGGGTAATTTGATTGATATTTGTATATGTAAGTGAACAAAGCAATTTTTAATAATTCTAATATATTTCAGTAAGTTTTGAGCGAGAAATATAAGGACTTCAAAAGTCATTAATATTTTATTGCTGTTAGTATAACTACTTAATATGGGGCCTCCTGTCAAACATAATGTAGAATCATCTCATTAATTTTGTGGTTTAAATTATATGGCAGTTTTTTTAAGACAGTTTTCCGTTAATGAATTGTCATCTTACCTTTAGGAAATCTAAATTGCAATTTAAAAATTCATATTTCCTTGATGTGTGAAGTTTATAATTAAGACCCAAACTAATGGACGCTGATAGTTCAAATTTATTTTACATGGCCCATTATATAACCTACGCCATTTTCTTGTTAATTGGATTTGTATTCAACTTCGGTATTTTGGGTATTCTTTATAGTAAACTTTGGTCTAACATGGCCTATTACTACCTTAAATTTATAATGATCCTCAATTTGATTTATTGTGCAGCTTCTTGTTGTCACATTGGACGCTTCTCAATGAAAATTGGATTGCCTTTGAGGTAACCTGCACATTACAATTCTACTATCAGTTAATTGAAGAATTACAATTATCTATTGATTTTGAAGGATTTGGAAAATATCAAAAATAGCTTCAAGCAGAAATAATTTATCTCACAAACTTACTTTTTTCATGCAATTAGTTTTTACCTGAGCATAACAATTTTTTTAAAGGATGGATTAGCCTATAGTTTCTGAGATATTCTACAAAACGATATTTTTAAAGCCCGCCTCCGGTGTGACCCCATAATTTTATAAATTTAATATATGAAATAAAAAGTTATTTTTAGTTAACACTATTTCAGTATGTTGTAGGGCATTATTTTCCCGAGGGCGTATTTTGTTAACAGAGTGGGGCTAAACTAAATTTTTTGATGGATTATGTAAAAAGCACAAGTAAACAATCAGTGGATCAAAGAAAATTATAATATAGGAAAATATACTACATGATGACCATATTTTGCGGTTTCCGGAATATATTCCAAACTCGGCCAATTCCTTAGGTATAAAAAAATGGTCGAATTTTGTCAAGTTGACTGATGTGACCTAAAGTGTACTTCAAAAGATAAAATTAAAAAAAAATTATTTTGGAATATTTTTTTTTATCGAATAAGAAACAACAACAAATATCAACGGTATACAGCAGTCGGCCACCAAAATTAATTGTTAGTCAAAAAATGACCTCTTAAAAAAATGAAAATGGATATGCTTAACTTATTGTTTGCATCCCATACTTTAAGAATCTAGGTTTCAAAATCAAAAATATTTATAAACAAAAAGCAACAGTAATTTTAAAACCCACAAAATTTTTGGAGACTTCTTTAGCCCCCCAAACTTAGCCCAACATTTAACTGTGTACGATTATTATTACATAATTGTAAATCATCCTACCTTTGACAACTCGGCAGAAATGTGATTATAAGACTCAAGTAACACCAAGCTACAATAAAAAACTAAAAGCATATAGCTCCGTATTGGCAGAACATAACCTAAATTTTCCTCACAACTTTAGTTTTTCGCCAAAAATTTTGCACATTGAAAAAATTTACATAATAAAAAGTTTTAATAAACCGTTGGTATCAACGACCCGAATCATTTAAATAAAATACGGGTTAAACCAATGTCTAAACAAGGCTTCGCAACTTGCAAAAATTTTTCTATTATATTAAATTAAAGTATACCAAAATATAAAGAATAATATAAACTTGTTTTCGAAATGTTTCATGCAAAAGATTAATTTTAGGGAGAATTTTAATATTGTACATTTTATTGTGTGTTAAATACATAGATATTTTGTTTTTAAGAAGGTAACTACTTATTACCGAAATTTCTTTTTTTTTCTTTAATATATATAACATTTTATATTAACGAAATTGTTGAAATTAGGTTTACCAAGTTTATATCAAGATGTATGTTGTAAACAGTACACCCCAACCCCAGTAGGACAAAATGTTCGAATTCTAAATAAAATTATTATTGAAAGTTAAGCTGATCGATTTTTTTTAATATTTTTTGTTTCTTTTTTTTTGTTTTTTTTTTAATTTTTAATGTTCACAGCGGACTTATAAATTTTCATTGGCGTCCCAAAAGGGGGTATCACCTCCCCCCCCCCCCCCCCCCCTAAGTTATGACAATTCTTCTGAAACGCTTAAAAATGCAATAAATATTAGGCCTATAAACATAGCCGACCCCTTTGTATTCCCAAAATATTTGCCATGTCTTTATTTTTCATCCTCCTTCCCCTCCCCCTTCAAAAAATAATAAACGCGCCTCTGCTTTTAATTTAAAAACAATTACCGTATTTAAAAGAAGGTAGGTATCTGGTCTAAGTTAGCTCATATATCTCAATAATTTGTCGATTAAATTAGTCAAAACACCTTATTTAAAATTTAATTATTTTTACCGGTTCTTTGAGGTAAATTTAGCAATTCGATAAAACAAAAGACTATTTAATTATATAAATTACCAGAAGTATAAAATAACAATATAAAAAAAACTTTTCGTTTATCCTATTTATGTATTAGCTAAATTTATTTGCAAATACTAAATATTAAGATCACTTTAAATTTTTAAGAATGGCCAAATCGCCTAGCGCCATACGGAAATGAGCTATTGTCCTGAATCGTGAAATGCCCTATAACATACACACATATAAAATTACATTTATTATATAGGTTTCCGTGCAAATTTGTATTGCTGTGGAAGAGGACCAATTTGACTGTCATATATGCGGTACTCAATTTGAGTTGTGCCATGAGTAGCGCCTACTTTTTCGACAAATACCTGTGCATCTTTAAATTTTGCCTTATCGGCCGTATTAGAAGTAGTCGAGCCTATGCTTTTTACCCTTACCTATGTTGTTTAGTAATGTCACCACCAAACATGGCATTTTATTTTGCACCCACCATAAAATTTGACCAATACAAAGGTCGCTCAAGCAAATCTATCGTGTGCGATCTCGTGATTAGCAAAGATTCCATTTTCCCTAGCCTGTTTGTGCTCTATTTCAATTTAGTCGTAATGATCCTAAGCCTATTTGTCCTGGTATTTGCCCTACTAGCCATCCTTATTTTTCACAAGAAAAAAATTAAAAAATTACCGTTATTAATTAACAATACCTTAAATCATCATCCGCCGACTAGCAATATTTCCACCTTACAACCGCCCGTTTTGTGTTCATCCATAAATTCATTTATTTTCTGAAATGTTTTTTTGTTAAACTAAAATATTTTAAAACTATATATGCTATTTACACAAATATTTAAGTTAATATATAATAAACAATAAAAAAACATGCCTCCAGCTCTAATTTGTTTTTCGATGTTTGAGCTGGCATTTAGTTATCTACGTAATTTCTATTTTACTTTATTTTTAAAGAAACTAAAAAAACATAGGTTCCATAATTGAAAAAGGGGTTAGGGCTTCACCAAAACGTTTGGTTGAAAGCTTGTAAGTAAATATAATTCGTAAATTATTTTTACTCATTATTTTATACTCATTAGGCTGGGACTAGTGAAAAAAAAAGTTTTGACAAAAAAAATGCACAACATTGAGGCGGCCGGCTAGAGTAAAAAAATACAAAAAATTAAAAATTTTTAAAATTTAAAAAAAAAATTTTGTTTTAAAAAATATTTTGAGAGGCATATCCTAAAACGACCAAAAAACCAAAATTCTCAATTTTTGATATTAGCCGCTAAAATTTTTTTTGTTTTAGAAATTTTTTACAATTTTGAAATATTAGCCGCAGCCTTAATGGGGGAATTTAATGGAAAAAGCCATGATTAACGGTGTATTCTTAACTCCAAATTAATTTGCTGATCAATTAACCTTCATTCGTTTTTGAAAAAATTTTGTTTCATAATGGGTCAAAGCTAAAACATTTTAATGAGCAGGGGAAAAATTTGCTCACTTGATTTCAAAACTAGACTATAAATAAACTGGGTTTTGAGATCATCAAATCCACCAGATATTAGAAGAACAGAAGATCAGTAAAGCCTGAATCGAAAGTAGTGTTCAAACCGGGTCTACACTAAATCAAATCTTCATGCCTATCCTAAGCAAGTTTTTAAGATTTACCCAAAACTCAAAAAATTTGCTAGATAAAAATTAAAGGACGAAAGTAGCCTATTGTATAATTTTACTAACTAGAGAATATATAAAGAGAATAAAAAAAAACTTTTATTCTAAAATCACCTGTAACTTTTATCTTTCATCTCAATTAACGAAACCCGAGTAGTATACCACGGCCCGGTTTGAATTAGAGGCTGAAGAGTTGTATAAAAAACAGGCCCGATTCTAGCTTTTCCATTTTAGGGGGGCAAAAAAAACTCGTGGGGGGGCAGAAAAAAATTTTTTGCCGCCTTCGGCGGCAAAATTGGCCGTGACCTTCGGTCACGGCAAAAAATATACATGTACAACAATAGACTCCATGTTCAAAATTTTTTTAACAAATTAATAGTAATTTATTATATTCATAAAATAAAAACAATGATTGCGCTTATAATTTGGATATGTGAGTTAAAATTTATTGTTTTCACTAATATCAATTGCTTAAAAAGATATGAGATTTGGAAATTAATTTTAAGTATATTTTTATCATTTGGTATCAATGCGCATGAAAATTATAAATATGATATATATGAATGATAAAAATGAATCACATAAAACTTTAGATTTTAGAAAATGAATAGTAAAATAAGATTGATTTTCATGAAAACAAATTGTATAAGTATGCTAATTTGGAAGAATATATATGAAAAAAAACTGGTTATATATAACTAGTAATTAATATTAGGGTAAAAAATTAAATAAAACATGAACATAAACGTTAAATGCGAAAAAATTGCAATCATGTCTTAAAATAGTATATAATTAGCTGATTATGAGCAGTGTTTTTTATTAATCTAACAATTTTATGCTAACGGTTGTTTTGATTAAATTATAAAATTCATCAAAATTCAACGCCCCAGTATATGATTTTTCGTGTCCTAGAAGAACCAAATCACCTTTACGCAGGTCACTACTTAACAGCAAGAAGTTATCATCCTTCTTAGAGAAGAAAATGTGGCCTCACAACTCGACGTTGAAGAGCCAATTAACAAACTTATAGGAAAATTGTTAAATAGATTAGAAAACGCATCTTTGTAATCATATAAAAATTTAACAAAATCATTAGTAAAACATTCTTTGTAATTGTTAAGTTTTCTTATTAAAAAATTATTGGCTAAGTCAATTTCTTTTGATAATTAATTTTTATCATGATTACTTATTTTTAAAAGAGGCTCTAATTTTTTTATATCTAAAATAAAGGTTAATCAAATTTATAATGAATCTAAAGATTTTAAATAACTATTATCGGTAAATAATCTATTATCAAAAGAATCAATATATAAATCAATAATATTAAAATAAATACTTTTTACTTCATCATTAATATTTAAAATATTTTTAAATGAGTAGAAAATAAATAAAAATAAATCTTTAGGTTTAGTTTTTTTTTATCCATAGATAAATTATTGTCATTTAAAAAAGTATTAATATCAAAACAATTTTTAAATAAATCTTCAGATGTATTTTTATTTCTTAATTGTTTAATTTCTAACAAACATTGGTGTATTAAATCAGAAGTTTAAAAACATAAATCGTTCTGCATTAAAATTGATCTATAATTATTTTTAATAAATAAAATAATTATTCTTCAATTAAATACAAAAAAATAAATAGATGATTAAAATATGGTCAAAAAACACCGATTCGGCCCTGTGACCTGAAGATATAAAATTTTTTTTATTTTTTTTTTCAAAAGAAAATTAAATATTTTTATGTAATTTTTATAAAAAAAAGACACCACCGATGGGGAAACAGCCTGGGTTTGGTTACGCATTCCCTAACTTCCTTGATTGCATCATGTTGAAAAAATTATGAAGGGAAGAAAAAATTAAAAAAAATTTTTCCTTTACTTAAAATTTCAAGAAAATCTAACAAGATGCAATCGGTGGTTCAAGCATTGAATATATGGGACATGGTCTCCAGCTATTTTGCTTAGAAATACTTGAACACCACCTTTTCCCCCTCGCCCCATCGTAGCATTGTGCGATCAAGTTCTTTGGTTCTAGATAACAAAAGATTGATGACAATTGAGAAAATTTCTTAGGCATCATATTTATGAATTGCTTTCACAAATATAAAGCTTTTTGTAAAATCAAATTTTTCTATATATTTCTGTGTTAGTTTGATCTCTCTTGCGGATGAGAAGTATTAATGAATAAAAACACTTTTAAAAAAAGTAAATATTTTTAAGATAATATTTTTAGATATTTTTGACAAATCTAATTATATTATGTGGAAGAAATAAAATTACTATGTATTTGGGGGGGGGGGGGGGGGCAAATTCAATTGGGGGGGGGGGGCAAACATAAAATTACTATGTATTTTGGGGGGGGGCAATCAAAAACTTTTGGGGGGGGGGGCCTCAAAAAGGGTCTAGAATCGTGCCTGATAAAAAATTTAACGCAATAGATAAACATTAAAATGGTTATTATAGAAAACTTTCCCTTACACCACCAGTCACGTTAACATTAATCAGTTTATTTCAAATTTTTCACTAGCCACAGCCTTGCCTGAAAATTTATTGTAAATTCATTTTAAAACCGTCTATTTATAGACCAGCTCTGAGACTAAATGGGTAATTTTTCTCAAACTGAAGTAAAAAAGAACATTGTCATCATTAAAAGTTTTATTTTACCATAAATATTAATAAATTTAAAATAACTTTTTGCTGCTAATAAGATGTTGCATTTAAGAGGAGATGAAACTTTATTTAACTGTCGTTTATTAAGGTAAGACAAATTTGTCTTTAGACAATACACCTGATTGTTTGAGGTAGATTTGGATATACGAATATAAAATATGTGAAGTAAAACATAAGGTTAGAATATTTAATTGGCGTTATTCAGGGCAAGAAAGGTTGTAAAACTGGGAAAATCATTAATAAAATTGAGCCTAGGACTGTTTAATATTATCTGTCGAAAAAAAATATATTTTGCAATCATCTCATTAATTTTTTTGTGACTCGGTTAAAATTTAAATTCTGCTGTTTTAGTCAAAATTTCATCATCTAGATTGTATATCATTTTAATCTTTAAAGGAATATCCGCTTTGCAATTCACTCATACTTTATTTTCTAAGAATGGCTAGTGATAACAGTGTAAACGACCCGCCTCCAAAGTCATTTTATATGGCCTATTACATGACCTACGCCATTTTCTTATTAATTGGATTTGTTTTCAACTCCGGAATTTTGGGTATTCTTTTCAGCAAATTCTCATCTAACATGGCCTATTACTACCTCAAATTTATATTGATCCTCAATCTGATATACTGCATCGTTTCTTGCTACCATTTAGGACGATTTTCCGTAAAGATCGAATTACCTGTTAGGTAACAATTACCGGTGTAAATTATAAAATAAAAATCATAAAAAAAAATTTCTTTGATTAAATAGGGGAAAATTGCGACCAGCCCTAAAAGCGAGGGGCTTTTCTACTAAAAGCCCACATTTAAAAGGCCCAAAAATAAAAATTATATTCTTTTGCACAAAAAAGGTTGAAAAGTCCCACATTACTTCTAGAGATTATTTATTTAAAAGGATTTGTGGGCTTTAAATAATAGGGTAAACTAATTTTTTCGTTTTTATTTAAAATTGGAGGGTTAAGGCTTTGATCGAAAGAAAATCAAGATTTTCTGCTTAAGGTTTGTTCCATTTTACAGTTAATATTCTTATTCATAATATTGTTAAAAAATAAAGAGTATAGCCAAAATGGGCTTTTTTCTATTTTTTTTAAAGCGTTTTCTTATTTTTTTCGGAGCTTTTTGGTTAAAATTTGAATTTACTATGAGCTTCACCCTTTTTTTGGCCCAAGAAAAAAATACCATTTTTATCCACTTTGGCTTACCCTTTTTTCAGCACTGTTTGAAATACTTAATCTGCTATAACATTTTTTAATATATGTTAAACACGTTAATAAAAAGTTTCTAGCTTAAATAGCTAGTAAGATAGTGTTTATAATCTGCAATTCCTAACTTCTTCAATGTTGTAATTTTTTGTGATTTACGCTGCAAGTTGAGAGCATCTTAATATGCCAAAATAGCAAACTCAGATAACTGCATTTAATACATCATATTGAGTCAAATATTTTACTTAAAAAAAACAAATATAGAATTTTTAACCAATTTGCCTATTTTCTTACCTTTATGGGCTGATCCCCTTAAAAAAGATTAGTGCAGGAGTCTATTTAAAAGACAGTTTCATATTTTTAAATGCATTTTTTTTAGGTTACCATGCAGATTCGTATTGCTTTGGAAACGGTTTAACTTGATCGTCGTATACTCAATACTTAATTTGAGTTGTGCCATGACTAGCGCCTACTTTTTCGACAAATACCTGTGCATTTTCAAGTTTGGCCTTATACGCCGTATTCGAAAAAGTCGGCCCTACGCCTTTTACCCTTACGTTTGTTGTCTCGTGATGTTACCACCGAACATAGCAATTTACTTTGCACCCACCATAAAGTTTGATCAACACAAGGGCCGCTTTAACAAATCTATCGTGTGCAATCTAGTAATTGGGAAAGTTGCCATATTTCCAAGCCTATTCGTGCTCTATTTTAATTTTATCGTAATGATCTTAAGCCTAGGAGTCTTGGTGTATGCCATATTGGCCATCCTTTTTTGCCGTGCGAAAATAAGGGTTAGCATGGTGGCCAATGCCAATAATACCTTGGTTCCGACAATTAGTGCCACTCAAACATTGGAACAACCAAGGACATGTTTACCCCCCAAAACTCGCCAGACAAATTCTCCTAAAAATGCTACCGAGCACCAAATCCAACAAATCCACACCTGTAGGAGAAAGCAAACATTGCGAAAAGTAAGTAAACTCGTTTGTAATACAATCAAACATCGAGACCGAGAATATTCGAGTAGCTCCACTCAACGCAGTTCCTACGTAATCAATAGAAAGGATGTGATAAGACGGGCTTTCACATTATTTATACTAATCGTTCTATTTTACGGCATGATTTCCCCCATATCGCTGTATCATATGAAATATTTTTCTAATTGTAGGCGGCTACAAAAGTCCAACATCCCATGCCCAACTATATATTCACCAGTGCAAGAAGGGCTGGCCTTGTTGGAGCTAATGGCCTTTAGCTTAATGCCAATCGCTTTTGCCCTTTGTGATTCTAACATTAAAAGCTATTTTCTGACACCTGAAAATTTTTAAGCATAATTATATAGTGTTAGTCTGGCCTTTGACTTTTGCTAGAGTTGTAAAGCCTGCATGCTATAATATTCCGGAGAGTGCGGCGTCATTTCGATGGATATTGTGGTATTGGCGGAGAGACGCGCTTAATCCTATTGACCCTAGGGGTTATGAACGTCGCCGCATAGCAATTTCAATGCTCCTCACCCAAAAAAAAAGTGTCCATAATTTATATGTATGTCATTCATATTAGGATTATTACATAGGTCAATTAATTTTTAAGAATTATGAGTTAACTAAAAAGATCAAACCTACCATTTTAGAAATTTTTAAATTCGTTTGTCGTTTTTTATAGTTAGTCAGCTAAACATTAAAAATTTAGAAAAAATGTCAAAAAAAAAACAAAAAAAAACAATAACAGCATTTTTTTTGAATATTCACAACAGCTAAACTGTAAAATTTAAACTTTAAATAATATTTTTGTAAAAACCGATAATATATCTTGTCGTAATTAAGTTTGGACGCGAAATATTTTGTATCTAGATGCTGATATAAGAGCTTGATATACTAATAAAAATTATTTCTCATAATTCGTGATGATTAATATTGGTTACAAGAAAATATTTTTAATTTTTTTTTCTAAGATTAATTAAGATCTGTCAATTTGGTCAAGTGCTTTTTTTACGATATGAATGGTACTAAGGTGCCGACGGAAGAAACTAAGAAAAAAAAATATATATGATGTAAGGCTACCATATGAATTATTTTACGTTTTCATAAACTTCTTTATATTTGCTGACCTGTTTTATGTAGCATAATTGAGTCTTAATTGTTGGCTTAATAAATATCTATAATTTTTATTAGGTAATAAATATATATTAATTAATTAATATTCAATTTCTATATTATACCATACATTGATTTAGAAATACAAACATTTAAATTCTTTACGTGAATTATATAAGTGCCTTGATTTAAGTACTTAGTAATTAAAAAAAAATTTGGAAAAATATTATTTAATAAGTTTTTAAGTTAATTCAAAGACGCATAGGGGCCTGCTTTATATGTTTGGGGTTATTTAATATACAATAATTTACTAAAACATTGAACGGGTTTTTAAATCAATGAGGCAAAAAGGGTGATGCAACGAATAACAGATTACCATGAATCATGTGATTATTATCATTTTTCGCAATTCAAAATGCATTAATGACCAAAAATTTGTGACACATACACTAAACATACGATATAAATTTGTGTGCTTTAAACATTTATCTTAACAAATTTTGGGAAGGAAGAAAATTAAAACACAAAGTTTTGAAGATTGACATAGGATATAGGAATATATTTGCATTTTATATATATTGTAAAAACATAGATATATACCTTTAATAAAATTAAAATGTTTAGTAAAAATGGGAATGTAAAGTAAAGGTATAAGGAAAATAAGCGAAGCCGCAGAAACAGGTTTCTCTTGATAAATTGTTGCCAGGTAATCAATTTTATTTCAAAAATTTACTTGAATCTCATATGGGGTTTTAAGGAAATTAGATATGGGCTTTTGAATCAGTTGAAACATGTGTTTAACGCGTTTTTTAAATTAAAAACGATATTGCAAAATGCCGTAGGGCAAAAATATTGTGCTTTTGTTATATTCCTGTTTGAAAAAAAACAAATTATGACATGGCATATGTTTATATGATAAACAATCTAGGCATTTTAATAAAAAATAAAGCTGCATGGGTTATATTTATAAAAATAGAATAACAATCAATTAAATTTTTAAAAAACATTTCTTAAATTATATTTTAATGGCCCTTAATAAATTAAATCAAAAAAGGAAATATTGTTAAAGTGGCAAATTCTCTTGTTTATACCGCGATTAGCACTCTAAAATTCATATAGACCACAGCACTTCTCAAATTTTGAATAAAAAAATATTACATGATATTGGCCAAAATTTTTACATTTTAAATATTGACGTTTTATTATTTCTTTTTGTAATAAGGTGTGGGGGCGGCTAATCAGCTGAGGCTGAAGCTTTAAGACTTCGGATTCTAACTGCTGTGTTTCTATTTTGGGTTTTGACAAAAGAGCATATTTGATCTGAAACTAGCTTTAACTCTCAACCAGACTTATTAAATCTAACCCTAATTTAAATAACCTTTGACACTTCTTTATCCGTTTTACCTTAAAACAATACAAATTCAATTTTTATCTAATATAAAGATGCGTTTAAAGCTCATGGCTAGTGCAGATTTGTTTCCGAGTTTAATTATTTCCACAGCAATTTAACCAGCTAGTAGCAACTGAGAGGTGCATATGAACCCCAGCACATCTTGAATTTTAGACTTCAAAAATATTGTATGTTATGGGCCAAATTTTTGTGACTTTTTTTAAATATATAGTAAACAAAACTTGTAATTAAAATTTGGTCAGAGTCAAATAACAAAATTTATTTAGAAATTAGATATTTTAAGGTCCATATGGACCTTAAACTCTCAATATCAATGTTAAAAGCCATGAAATTACCTAAATTTAAATTTAAACTGAAAAAATTGCAACTTATTTTTATGTATTGAAATAGTCACAATTAAGAATACAAAATGTTTGTATTGTAAAATGATAGAAATTATTTTATTTTCTTATGTTTAGTTTTTAAGGTGACTAATAGCCAAAAATAGTTTTTTATTTTATAATATATTTTTTCAAAAATCTTTCATAAAGTGCCTTACCCAATTTAAAAACACGATTTAATCAACAATATTGATAATTATAATTTATTGAAATGATTATAAAATAAAAAAATTTAATTTTTATGATTTTTTTCTACTTTGTGTCTCATATAAACAATTTCCCTAATAACAACTTATATTATTTGATAATTAATCAGCACGTATTTCCCTTTAAAAAACTAAACAAATAAATATCAACTTTTTTCCCTCTAGCCTCAGCCATTGGAAAATTAATAAACATGCAATCAACCAAAGCTTTCAGTCATGAGAGCCTAGACAAATTTGGACCGTCCTATTTAATATTTTTTTTACATTTGTGAATTTTAATTGTTTCAATTGCAAATTTTGAAATATGCTTTCAAAATTACAATCTGTTTTTTTTTGCTGCTGAAAATTATTATACCATCCCTCTCTATTTGGAGATTTAATTGTAAATTAACGTTCTGCACATTATAAAAAAAACAAAAAAATGCAGATTAAGATATGGATGTAAAAATTTGTTTAGTGCCTGCGATTTAATAAAACCCGGAGGGTAGCATGACAGCAGACCAGATTTTTAGGTCGTAAAGGTTCTAGAAAACTGGAGGCTCCTAAAATTGGTGGTAACCCATCCGACTAACAGGCTCAGCGGATTCTTGATAGAGTGCAGATTAAAGCGCGTTCAAACTCTTTTTATTTTTTAAAAAAAATTTAAAATAGGAATTAAATTTTAAAAATTTTTTATTTTTTTATTTTTTAAAAATATTTCTTTCAGGAAAACTATTCAAATGCTAATAATTAAAATGGACGACTCTTTGTAAAAAGACGTTAATTGTCAAAAGGTGAAAATTAAAAAAAATGAGTCTGAACGCGCCCTTACACTGTTCAACGAAATTTTAGTTATAAGCTAACTATGGAGATCAAACCTGCCATCTAATTTTCAAATCCGTTTACTGTTTTTTCTAATCAAAATTAATTAGTCAGCTATAAACATTAAAAATTTAAAAAAAATGCCAGATTTAAAAAGAAGAATAAATTAAATTTTTTTATTTTCATATTTACAACAGCTTAATTGTTAAACTTAAACTTCAAATAAATATCATTAAAAACCAATGATTTATCGTGTCGTATTTAAATTTAGACACGAAATATTTCATATTATTTAAATGCTGATGTAAAAGCTTGATAATTTCTTATTTTTTGAGATGATAAGTTACAAAAAATTTTTATATAAAAATTTTTAAATTTTTTCTTTTTTAAGTATTCTCAATCTGTCAATTTAGTCAAAAAAGGTCTTTTTCGATATGGACGGATGTAAGAAAAGCCGTAGAAAAACAAAATCCTTGAGTAAAGCCATCCTGGGGATTTATTCTTTTATGCTTTCATAATTACGCTTGTGCCATTATTATTTGTTGACCTTTGTTATAGCACAAGTTAGCAAGCAAAGTATCCGACCTTTTTTCTTTATTAAGCTGCGGCTTAAAAGAAATTTAAAAACAAAATTGAGTGCAATTGATTAACATTGAGGTGGCCAGAAAAATTTAAGAAAATAAAAGTTTTTAAATTTTTTGCTAGGCATATCCTAAAACGACCAAAAAACATTAATTTTCATTATTTTTTGTTGACCGCTATTTTTTTTTAAATTTTAGAAATATTTTTTTTTTGGCAATTTTTAAATTAGTATTAACCGTAGCCTTAGTTGAGCAAATTAAAAATAGTAAAAATATATTTTAAGGCATTTAAATGTCAAATATAACATGGATAAACTCATTAATAAATTGAATATTTAATTTAACAAAAATACCATAGTTCTGGGTCATATAAACCAACAATTTTTAAATAGTAGTAAAATTTTACTATAAGATATGAGAGTTTAATATTAGTTCTTTTATTTATATTAGGAAAAATTTGTTTTTCATCTTTAGAATTAATAAATGTTAAAATGTCGAATATTTCAAAAGATGATTTATTTTATTAGGGTGTAATATTAATTTTTTGAAAAAAATGTGTTTACTGTAATATGTTAAATAATTGCCAAATGTAAAAAAATTAATTTATTATTTCTACATCGGCGTTAATCTCTAAGTTAATTTTATATTTATACTTTTAAAAATAATATATATAAAAATATATCAGTAAACATTTTAATTACATACTTCAGACCATAGTTGCACATTAAAAAACATATTATTTTAATAATTATATATCTTATAGCCAGGATAAAATGCATATGCACCGTTATTTATCAGCAAATTTACCTTTATTTGTTTGGTCCCGCGAAATTCGAAATTTCTAAAAATGTGGGTCAGAATAAAAACATTTGACGGTAAACGATTAATAGTAGTAGATGGTTTAAGCAAGATGGACAAAATTTTAAATCTTAAAAAAATAGCATCACAAAAATTTAATATAAAGTTATTGGGCATGAAATTATATTATCGTGGAAAACAAGTATTTTATAATAATTTTTTTTACATATTTTTGATTTTTTACTAAGATTTTATAATAGCTTGAAGATAAATATTCATTGTATGATTACAAAGTTAACTTAAATGATGTTATTCAATTAATGATTTGCGAAGACAAGCAACTGAGGAGGGATCTAAAACCAGTACTTTTATTCATATGTCACATTAGATGCTTGAACTGCCTAATGAAAAAATTATCAATAATCACATTCCATCTATGGGATTATATAAAGTTACAATTATTTAGTTATTTTTGTGTATTATTATTAATGTTGCCAATATTTTATTACAATGCACTAAACATGTGAAATTTAATATTTTAGATTTACAGTGCTGTTGATATTAAGGATGAAGAGACTGGTGCATGGTTTGAATCAATCATCATTGACATATTTTCTACCTCAACATCAGATAATTTGATATATTTCAAGGTGCAATACTTAGGGTATATAACTTAAGTTTATTAAACTCTTTAAATTTTAGCAATATTTAAATATTTTAAATTAATTTTAAATATAATAAAATGACAATAACTTGTAAAAGCAATGATGCATAAATTGGCAGGTTTTGAAGGTTATGGAATTATAATTAATTAAATATAATAAATCATCAAATTTTGCAATAAATAAGTTTAGTTTTTTTAGCTTTTGTTTTAATGTATAATTTAACATTTGCTTATATTTGCCCACCATTTATATAGCAATCAATATAACTATTTTATATCTGTTGGTTAAAGATTGATTATTTGTTATTCATAGCTATGACAAAATAGTAGATATACCCCTGAAAAAATCTTCATTTAATGACAACAACACTCTCAATAACCTTTTGAGGTTTCGTTCTTTCAACAAAATTTCTAAAGATACTTTGGCCATAGGCCAGCATGTTTTAGTTAACTACAATATCGACAAAGAGAGTGATAGGGGTCTGTGGTATGAAGCAACTGTAGCACGTAAAACCAAAAATTCCAGGGGAATGAATAACAATAATAGTAACTTGTATGTTGATATAAATTTGGGGTAAGGATTTAACAAAATTTATTATTTTTATTGGATATGAAGACTGAATTAATTTCAATACTCTTGCAGTGTTTAAAGTCTAAAATCATGTATCAACCTATTTCCATATTTCAAACACATAGGGCACATTTGCAGTAATTTTTTTTAATTAATTTAAATTTAAAAATTTTTAATCTATATTAGATGCCTAGGGATTGTTATTTAAGTTTTATATTAAATTCTTCATGAATTCAATAACAAATTATTATTTACTTTTATAGCGAAGATGAACAAATGTTACGAGACTGTAAAATTAAGTTTATCGATGAAATTTACGATATGAATCTAAATTCGGAGGCCGATGGAGACACCCAAACCATAAATGCTGATACCATTATGTCTTTAAAAACTTTAAGTGTGTTATCTTCCTTTATATATTTTAAATACGTTTTTTTTCTCTATAATTTATTTCATTTATTGTGTTTTTACTGTAAATAACTATAATTTATTTTAAATATATAAATGTTCTTACTATTTAATTATATAGCCAAGATTTGTGCTTAAGCCAAAGCTACCAATTTTTTTATTAACTGTATATTAATATTTAAATATAATTTTCAATGAGATAAAAAATTTTAATATTTTTATAATACCATATATTTTTAGAAATGAAATTAAAAAAAATTAAAATTAGGTTTATTTATGTGCTTCTAATTATTCCAAAATAGTCAAATAATCTTTTTTTCTTTGATTTATATTTATTTTATTTTAAATGTTTTCTTTTTAATCATTTTACATGTTTTTGTTTATATATCAAACATCTATCTTTTTTGATAGGAAGACTAAAATACGGGTGTGATAGCTGCAAAGACAACCCCAAAGCCAAATGCAAGCTATGCCATTGTGTTACGTGCGGATCCAAGAATAACCTCGATAAGCAACTCATGTGCGATGAATGTGACCGAAGTTATCATTCCTACTGTTTGACGCCGCCCTTGCCCCAAAAGGACTTTCCAGCTTCGGATGAGGATTGGTTACCCTATAATTTTTTTTACTTTTTTTTTTATTTGTGAGCCCTAGTATGTAGAAGGTTTTATTTTTGAGGTGGTTTCAGTTATTTTAAGGGACAACAAAATCAAATTAATGCAATATGGAGAACCTCGTGTTTTTGTTTTGAATCTATAATTTTTGAGTTTAAGTCTTTAAAAATGATGGATTCTTCATTTAGTTAATAAAATGACTTCAAATTTGATTTTGATAAATGAGGTGA
This sequence comes from Acutogordius australiensis, assembly GCA_030555515.1. Classification (NCBI taxonomy): domain Eukaryota; kingdom Metazoa; phylum Nematomorpha; class Gordioida; order Gordea; family Gordiidae; genus Acutogordius; species Acutogordius australiensis. The sequence goes on along the minus strand of CM060243.1, from coordinate 45,955,832 downwards.
GTGAGTTACCTTAAATTAATGCCAATAACAAACAACTGAGTTTCATCTCCTCAACAGTGTTTGTTTAAATATTTACTTTAAACAACCTAGCATTGAAAATTTTTGTAATGATTGAGGAAGGTCACTCTTAATCGCAATAATAAAAAAGAATATGTAGACACGAAAGGTTTGAACTACAAATAAACGCTACGATATAATTTTAATAAAATTACATAATTTGAACTATATGAAATAATCCCGATGCTTAATGCCTCCAAATATTATAAAGATAATTTAAATGTATTTTTTAAAGAAGTTTTTTAATAGTTAAAGTATCTCGTTTATAAATTTATAAATTTAAAATTACTAATTAGTTTACATTGTAATAATGCATTAACACTGGACAACAAAAAAAAGCAACATGAACGATTTTTAGAGGGTTTTGTTGAGAAATTTGATGCGATACCGATATCGGGTTTAGTTTATCTCCCAATGCCTCCAATTTGTGTAAAACCGTGTCTCAGAAAAAATTTAAAAAATTTCTTTAACTAGTGGTTTTCTAAAAAATTTATTGGCATATCCAAATTCCTCATAAAAAAATCATCTAAGAAAGGTTATAGCTTAAAATTATTAGCAATTTAGTATCAAGTTATTTAGGATAAAAACGATTTTTAGACAAAAACCACTAATTTCAATGAAAAAGTAAAAAAAGTTAAATATTAGAAAAAAAAATGCCTTACATTAATAATGAATGTTTTGGTAATCTAAATATAATTTTAAACTTTTGTTACTACCCATACACTTCATGATATAGAAGCCCAAAATGCGACAAAATTAGAAAGATCTTCTCAACTTTGACACCGAAATTAAATCTGAGTCATTAGCTTAAATTCTAATTTTATATTCGTAATTAACCAATCTTGACCAAAAACGATAGTTAAATGATACTTGGGGTCGTTTAAATTTTCTTCAGTGTAATTTACCTGCATGATTGGCGTATTATGACAATTTTTTATTTACAAAACTGGATTAAAGAAAACTCAATTAAATAATTGATTGCCATTTATTTTATTCAAAAAAAAGGTATTGCCCTGAATGCAAACTCGACACAGAACAAATAGTTAAACCCGGTGATTCGAACGGGCTTATGAGGACTCTAGTCCGTAATCGCCAAAAAGCTCGCCAAAAACAACTCAACCCTGCTGCAAAGCCCAATAAGTATTTTGATAAATTTATATTAAATAAGCCTCGAAAGCACAATTGGGTTTAAAATTTTTCGCAAACTCTTGCCCCGATATACGGGCGCCATACCTTTTTAGGTTTTTAAGTCACATTAAGATTTGCTCGCTGGCCGGCAACCTAGATTATTGGCCTAGGTTCTAACCTTAGGTACATTATTTAAGGCTTTTTCCTTTGTTGTTGTTGTGGTTGTTTATTGCATTGCCCCATTCGTTGGAAGTTGGAAATTGAGCTTGAGGGCAGCTAGGGATGAACAAAGATCTATAGGAGAGATTGGAGGCCCGCCATTGGGGAATTATGAGCCAGTGTTGTATATCGTCAGATGCTGATTTGCAGTAGCAGATATTATTTAAAGATGGGTTCAGACGTGCTCTGAAGTTGCTTCTTAATTCCCTAATAGGCCATTAAGCAGCTCCAAAGTGTTTGAACATGTATACCAAAAAAAATTGGCTCCTGCGCACAGATTTGAACATTCAAACTTATGAATGTTTTCCATTGTGCTATTTGAGCCAATAGGCTTCAGCTATGTTACAATTTTTTGAGCTCAAATAGACCAGGAAATAATATCTTGCATTATAACACCATCCTATGTTTTTTAATCGTATACGAATATTAGTAAGCTCTGTCACCTTTAACTTATCGTTTTGGGCCTGTATATATACGTGCATTTTATACCTTCAAAATGGATGAATATGTTTGTACATTTGTAATTTTGAAAAAAATATTTAAAAAACATTTCAGGGCCTATGTGCTATATTAAAGACTGATTATGTTACAATTTAGTTATTTAGTAATCAAAACATCGTAACTGTGTTATTATTTGAATTAGCGCGGAACTTTTATTTTTTTAGCAATCCAAGAAAGTCTAAAATGGCCAGTTTAGATGAGTCTATATCTGAAATGGAGGAAGAAAAGGCAAACAATACTCCAAAAATGAGGAAAGGTTCAAAAATTACGCCGCATGATTGCGGAACTATACTCAATTCTTCTCACGAAAATGCTTCAGAGAATATTGCAATTAATAACAAAAACGGCCAGAGCAATGGAAAAACATGCAAAAAAAGTTCAGCTAAGAAATCCCAAAATGATTCCGATTACAAGGCCGAGGATTCAGCCGAAGAAGAAAGTTTACAAAGTTCCACTAGTAATGTATCAGATGACAGTGATTACAATTCAGCCAACGATAACAAAAAGGGAAAGAAAACCCTGAAACAAAGCCAACGTGGACGTACGTTAAGGTCTAATAAGAAATACAAAGATGACGAAGAATTGTACACACCTGCTAAAACGGGTGAAAGAGATTGGGGAAAAGTTTAAATTTATTTGCATTCGTTTTATAAGTTTAGTCTCTTTTACGCCATGTAATGTATAAAAAAAAACTTTGTAAAATTATATTTTTTCACTAGTGGAATAATAAATTCTAAAGGTATTAATACACAGGTCAATTTTTGAGAGTTATGTGTTAACTACAGAGATCAAACTTAGTTAGTCAGTTATAAACATTGAAAATTTTAGTAAAAAGGTCAAAAAGCCAAAAAAGATTCAAAAACAAAAATAAATTGAAATTTTATTTTTGCATATTTAAATAGTTAAACTGTTAAATTCAAACTTCAAATAATATTTTCATAAAATACCCATAATATATCGTGTCGTATTTAAGTTTGGACGCGAAATATTTTATATTATTATTTAAATGGCGATGTAAGAGCTTGATATATAAATAAAATTTATATTATTTGGGATTAAAAATATAAGTTAAAGAGATATTTTATGCAAAAAAGATTTTTAAATTTATTTATTTTAGGGTATATTTTGATTTGTTAATTTGGTCAAAAATGCTATTATCCGTTATAGACGGATCTAACTGGAGCCAAGGAAGGAAGAAACTAAGGAAAACGAAAAATATATATGAGATTAGGCCATTATAGGGCTGCATTCTTTTATATTTTCATAAAAATCACGTTTCTGACATTGATACTTGACATTGTTATATTTGAATTGCATTAAATATACTAAATACGTAAATAAGCTAGTTAGCTATAATTAGAAAGGTTGCTTATAGTCAATCCATAATATTTCTCTTAGGTAGCTAAATATCGAGCTCAATTTTAATTTTATCAGCCCTTGTTTTGGGATATTGCATTATTGTATTTAACATTATTTCTATTGCTGACATTTTTTTTGTGATTTCTTATAATGTCTTTACCTTTCGACCGCTAGGGTATGGCCTGTGTTGGAAGAACTAGTATTTGTACCATAGTTCCGCCCAATCATTTTGGTCCAATACCTGGTGTAGCCGTAGGCACTTTATGGAAATTCAGGTTACAGGTATCCAAAAAAATATTTGTATGGAATATGTTATTTAGAGTTGATTTTGAGTTAATTTGAATTAATTTGGTTAATTTTGTGATATTTTTTGTGAAATGAATGTTTTGTTTCTATCTTTTATTTATGATAAATTTATGATATTATTTATTAGAAAAAATTAAAATTTGTTGTTTTGACAACGTATAAAATTTTAATTATAATATATATTTTAAATTTTATGCAAATTAAAATGCGTCTACAATATATTTGTTTATATATGAAAAGGTGTCTGAATGCGGCGTCCATCGACCGCACGTGGCAGGCATTCATGGGAGAGAAGAAGATGGCGCTTATTCCATCGTTTTGTCAGGTGGCTACGAAGATGATGAAGTTACAAATTTCTTTAAAAGTTTTACCATAACTCAAGCCTTGCCCTATTTCAGAAGTGTAAGATATTGAACGTGTATGGTTACAACGGGCCTTTTTATTTATTGTCTTAGCCTAATTAAGGCCGTATTTTGTTAAAATTTTGGTTTTTTTTAAAGTTAAAAATAGGGATTTCCTATCTACCAAAAGGCGATTTATGTACCGGAACGGAAATAAAATGCCCTTTCCTTAGGCAGTGCCGTCCTATATAAAAAATTTTTTCGTTTATTCACATATTCGTAAATTTTGGAAATTTGTTTTATTTGTCGTGTAGATTGTTTAGGAAGTAAAAACTGAAAATTTTCACATATTATAAACTATCTTTGCGGTATTCGCATAAGTAAGGCTATATAAAAAACGAAGCCTTGTCATAAATTTTTCTACTTTAATTGATTACCAAATATATCTTTAGCTGCATATGAATCTATTTCCCAATGACATTAATACAAATTTTAATCAGAAAATGCTTTTATTGATTATTAGGATATAGGAAACCAATTTGAAAAATTTTTCTTTATATATCCATTAAGGACTTCGGCCAAGAGTTTTATTATACTGGAAGCGGTGGACGTGATCTCTCAGGAAATAAAAGGACGGCCGAACAGTCATTTAACCAAAAACTCACCAAACAAAATAGGTTTTAAACAAAAGCTCTGAAGAATTCAATTGCTTTGATTTTATTGTACATATATATTTGCATTAAGTTGTTGCTGTTAGTAGCCCCTGTTCGTTGGACCTAAAAAGTTGGATGTAGAAGTGAGTTTGAGTGCTGCGAGGGCTGGGTTAAGCCAAAGATCTATCGGGGAAATAGTAGGCCCCCGGTTGGCAGGCCAATGTTCGATACTATCAGCGGATGATTTACAGTCATTGCAGATATTATTAAGAGAAGGGTCCATGCGAGCTCTAAAGTCTGCTAGTAGTTGACAGGTGCCTGATTCTTGCAGCTTAATTTTTGCTTCACATCGATTGAATATCCGTAATCTGGTTTGGAAAATTGGTCCAACAAGAATATATGCGATGTTGTTTCCACGTGCGTGAGTTTTTTTCAGTAAAATTTTGAAAATTCTTAAAATTTGTTTAAAATTTTATGAAAATAAAAACTCAGTGCACGTGCCTTAATAAAAATTGTTTAATCGTAGTTTTAGGTTTATAAGATGTTAGAAACGGTCCTTGTTTTTTTAAATAAAATTTTGGGCTCTCAGACGATTTATTTTAACGAACCAATGAACTTAAAAAAAATATTTAATTTTTGTAATTCTAGTTTGCTTGTTCTGTGACAATTGTATTTTCGCCTAATCGCACTTTGTTTGTTTTTTACAATTGTAAGATTTTTATATGCATATACATATTATAGAGATAATCATGTGATTTTTGTAATATCTGTATTGTATAGGGCTCTTGCAAAAAATTGTGACTGCCCTCTCGATGATAAAGCTGGTGGTGAAGCGCGTGATTGGACGAAGGGTAAGCCAATCAGAGTCGTACGAAATTACAAAGGTGCCAAAAATTCGAAATATGCTCCTGAAGAGGGAAATCGTTATGATGGGATATATAAGGTATTAATTTTTACATTTTAATAAATATTTGTATTTGACTTTTGTAGGGATAGGAAGGATTAAATATAGATTTCAGTAAAATTATATTAGTAATATACATCTAAAATATCTTGATAAAGTAAACAAAAAGTATATTAAATCACTGAGGGCCAAAGATATGTATCAATTTTTACCGTGTTATCTATTAAGGCCGACAAAGTCATACCAAATTCCAACAGTTTAGCTCGGTGGCAAACCTTCTGCCTTAGACGCAGGAGGTTGCGAGTTCGAATCCGTGCACATTAGCTTTTTTCTTCGGAAAAATAGCATACATGTGCAACCACTTTAAAAGCTTTTGAGTGGCCTGCTTAGGCAGTAGGTCTTAAACGATATGTTTAAAAAGTAAGAGCCTAGGCTAAAAATCTAGGTTGCCGGCGTGCGTGCAAATCTTACTATTAAACCCGTCGGCAATATTAATTGCTTTGCTCGGGTTAAGGAGTCAAAGTCCTAACGGGTATGGCACCCCCAAGTGGGTAAAGGTATGGGGGAAACCTCAAACCAATTGTTTGTTTTTCTATCAAGGCCTATACCAGATTATACATATATTAGATTGCATTTTATGGCCAATAAAAAAATTATAATGAAATGGGCGTTTAATAAATAAAGTTTAGTGTTAAACCAACGACATATAGACAACAATTTTTTGGTGATTCTTTATATTTTTTTTAAATAAAACATTATTTTTTTTAGGTTGTAAAGTATTGGCCTCAAGTCGGGAAATCGGGTTTTAGAGTGTGGCGATATTTGCTTCGGCGGGACGACCCAACGCCACCTCCATGGTCAAAGGAGGGTCAGGCCCTAATTCAACAGCTCTCATTATCGCTACAAGTAATTCATAATTTATTACTTTTATTGTTTTTATATTATCATTTTTTTTTATTATTACTCATATTTTTATTATTATGATTATTGTTATTATTATCATTACATAAAAGTTATATTTTTCGTAATTGTTAATTATCATTATTGTAAAATATTCAAGTATGCATAAAAGTATGAGAACATTTTCGAATAGTTAATTGAAATTACAATGTGGGCCTTTTCTTCTTTTCTTTTCAGTTTATTTTTTACAGAGCCATTTCTTTAGGAAAATATCAATAAATTTTGGCAAAAAAATGACTTTTGCGACCTCAAGACTTTCAGTATAAAAAATAACAAAAATTTTAATTGTAAAATTATAACTCCCAATTCTGAAATAATGATTTTTATGTATATAGAGCTAAATGCCCAGAAAAAATGGTAAAATCTGAATGATAGTTGCGTTGAGATTTGATTAATTAATTTATATATCTGTAAAATATGTCATGCTGGATTATTATAACTTTCATATCGATTTTTAGTACCCCGACGGGTATACACCTGACATCTCAAAACCGATCTCAAACAACAAATTACACAATGATCCCTTATCGCCCACTACCATTGCTCGGAAACGAAAATTTGGTGGAGATTTGGTAATTATTTTAAACAAATTATGAAGAAATGCAAATACATGGTAAAATTTTTCAAATTTATTTATATTTATTTAGCAGGGACGGGGTTCTAACTATCGATGGCGTAATTAAATTTTTAAATATATCTAACTATTAACTCAAGCTTAAAACATATTGAAAGTTAAACTGAAAAATAATTTTTTTATTTACTTTTTCTTGTCATAATACACATAACTAAAGTAATTAAAAACAAATATCAAATTTAATTGTATGGGTGCAATTTTATATTATATTGATAAATATAAATTTAATAGCGGCGTTTTGTTAAAAATACATTTATGAACTCACTTCGCCTATTTAGAATAAATGTCATATTTGTTGCAAAAAAATAAAAGTTTATTTTGAATAAATTTTTTCATAATTTTGGACTAATTTTATAGGTAACATTTATTTTATTTTTTTTTCTCGGTCTTTTAAAATTATAAAATACCTATATTAAGTATTTTTAGGTGCTGTTAGGCTCCACTAACTTATAAACACTCAGAAAATATTTTAAATTAATCAGAAATCATGTAAACAAGGTGAAAATCAAAACTCTCATTTAAAGACACGTGCAAGGTGAGTTTTTTTTTAATTTTGCGAATTTTAAAAATTTAATTTTTTCATAAATTTTTTTAATAAAAATTTATTTCAGAAAAAGCATTTTATGTGCATAATTTTTTTTTTAAATTATAATAATTTTACGAAAATAAAAACTCACTTTGCACGTGCCCTAAGTGAAAACATATGTATGTAAATTTGAGCTTTCTTCAACTGTTTTACTCACATTTGCAAATACAAGTACCTATATCGCTATAGGTTAGATATATAGATTCAGATATTTAATATGTGCTTTAAGAAGTTTGAACACGAAATTTAAAGTATCGGTAATTTGGTTATTTTGCTAATATTAATAAAAGTAACTATAACAAATGTTTAATAAAATTAAATGTGATCAATTCATTTAATATTAATACATAACTTCTAGGTATTAACCGAAGGCGATGCAAATAATTCAATCAAAATTATAGTTGGCAATAGAACACGATCTCGTCGCAAATGTTCTTTTGGTCGGGGACAGACTAATAAAATTTCGGATATACTCTCAGATATATGTGAAATGGTTTGTAAAAACGTAAATTCTGAAAACGATGTGGAAAATATATTTGAGATATATGAAAAAAGGTATGCTAAAATAGATAATAATAAACTCAATGCAAGTAATGATGATGTTGATGAATGGGAAAAATTTATAGAAGTTCAATCTGAGAATGAATTAGATGGAACACGAGAACACGGCAATTGTGATAATAATAATAATAATACTAGAGCTAAAGGTCGAATTAAATTGGAAAAAAGGGCCAAACCTAGTTATACTAATTTTTTTTATTTTAATATGAAATATGCTTTCTTTTTAACTATATCTTTAAATATTTTGACCTTTGATAACAACTATATCTATCACAAATTATAATTGTGAATTATAAATATGATTCAAAACGAAATTACATACATTTGTTCATTTGTAGACAATTGTGTTAAAAATTTATAATCAGCTAATTTTAACAAATGTTTTTTAACATATATATTTTTATAAATTGTGCTTATATTTTTGCTTGGTGTTAAAAAGATAAAAAAGATAATAAAATCATAACTTTTTTTGCAGTTTTTTATGATTTTTTTTCTTTTTAATATATGTAAATATGAGGCGTTAGCAGCTATCTTTTACCGATTTGAAATAAAAAATAATTAATTATATTAAAATTAAAAATTGGCCTTATTTTTTCAATTATTTTAAATAATTTCTTGGTCGCTGTATGTAAATGCATTGATAAATTCAATTGAAATGCTATTATCAATTATATATTATTTATAAAATGATGTATGTTTTATAGAAAAACCATTTTATATGTGAATTTAGAGAATAATTATTACAACCATATAAAAATAGGAGTTAATTTATTTTTTATTTTTATTCATTTTTTTTCATATATATATTTATTTTTTTGTAACTAGACAAATCAGATGAAAGCTGTTCAACGACTGATGAGAATGATGAACGAGAGAGTCCTCAACCTGCCCGTAAACCTTTTATATTTAGTTTTAAACTACCACCGCTTGTTCAGAAAATTGTTGACGCTGACAGGATCAATCGTAAACTTTGGGCTAGCTGTCTAAATTCATTAGAAGGTGGTATACAGGTTATAAAAAATTAATGTATAAATTTAAAATTTAAAAATAAATCTTTTTGAAACTAGCATTGAAAAAGTTATTTTAAATTTTTTTAATAATTAAGTCTTAAATTATTTGCTATATAATTAGTTATTTTAGTTTTCATTTCCATTTTTTATTTCATGCTTTAATAATTGGCTAATTGCCCTAAAAATCTAAAATATAATTTAATCAAACATTTTATTTGTGTGTGTTTTTTTATATTATTTTATTGTAAATAAATATGATGACAAGATATACTTATATATTTTTTTTTCATGTTTTTTAGACCTTTTTGGCTAAAGTCTCTGAAACTTTTGAATGCATCTGCTGTAAAGAATTACTCTACAAACCTATTACGACCAAATGTAGCCATAATATTTGCAAGGTAGGTCAAGTATTTTAACAATCGTTTTAACCTGATTTAAAAGTTTTTTCCCATTATTTTTTTATACAATATTAAACCGAGAGAACCACTCTTTTACAAAAATCATAAATTTTATATTGATATTTTTTGGTAAATTTTAATTTATTTAATTAATATTTTTTTTGTATAATTACTTAATTTTGTTACACAGATCTAATCAAAATTAGGTCCTCAAATTGAATTTAAAAACACGAGATTTATGTTGCCTTTCTCTTTTTCGTGCCACAAATTTTATGCCGGCTATAGCCATTATAACATCCCGAAATGCTAAAAGAATTAAATGACTATAAAATGAAATCAAAAGAAGAGATAAAAATAATAAATGCATTAATTACATAGATTTTATACTTCTTTTGGCCGCAACTTTATCAAATTTCAAAATATTCCTTAAAATGTTTTTTATTTTACAATCTCAGTTAAAATTTTTTAAAAACTACAAAATTTACGTATTATTGGATTAGAGTAAAATTGATTTTCGCGGATTTTACAAATGAGCTTAGATTGCTCAAATATTTATTAGTAATAACAACAAACATTGGTATTATATATAAATTACGATATAAGGAATGAAAGGATCATAAATTTTGTAAATTTTTTTGACTTCAATTTTTTTGTTTTTTCCATGCAAATTTTTGTTTAGTGATTATATCGTTTGAGATCACATCTTTGTGCTTTTAGTGTGTGCTTATTGCAAAGCTGGCAATTTAGCAAAAAACATAAAATAGATTAGAAAAGGTCAATAATTAGTCTACTAGATTGTTTTTTTATTTTTGTAATCTAATTTATGCAAATTTTACATATACACTAAGTATTTCTGGATATTTGAAACCTATATACCATTTTTTTGTGTAAATTTTGTAAGCTCGCTACACATAATAAAAAAAATGTTATAAAGAAAAATTTAATATTAATTTTAATGATTTCATTTCAACCTATATTAACGTGTTATATATTAGGAAATTGGGGCTTAAAATATTTCTAGGGTTACGAGTAAGTTCCGATAAAGATTGTAAAAAGGTACATGACAAAAAAGGTTTTATACCCTATAAAACTTCGCATACCTTTCAAAAAATTAATTTTTGTAGAACTGTGTAACATTTAAAAAATATGATTATGATTGTAGGAATGTGTAGAAAGAGCCTTCAAAGCCGACATATCCACCTGCCCAACGTGTCGAATCGAGCTTACAAACGAAAAACTTGATAATAAGACACCACAGTCGAAGCTCAAGGCAATGGCCACGTTAAAGGTAAATGAAAACTTACAAGACGCTTTGGCCCATTTATTCCCGGGATATGGGAAAGGACGATAATAATTATTTAAACAAAAAAGATTTTAGAAGTTTTCTTTTTTTATATCTTCGAACCCCACTCAAATCTCATAAATTTAATTTTCCTTAAAAAGATTATTTTGCACGAAGCACATTTTATATGATTTGGCTAAACTAATACTAAATTTGGTAACTTTTATTCCATTTATTACCTAAATTAAATTTTTGAAAACTTTGAACAAAATAGTTTATTTTGAACGTATGATACAAATTTTTTTTAACATATTTCTTATAATTATTTATTTTAAACCGTGTTTTACATCCATGCAAACAACTTACCCTATGCTCAAATATTGAAAATCATTTTCAAAACTGTATCTCCCCTCACAATTAAATAATATTGTTTTGTTTGTAACACATCACTTCATATTTTAAATATTATTCATAATTCATTTGATTTAAAACGGACGAATTTTCGTTAAACTATGAATGGTCCTCTGTTATGCCTATTGGGAAACGGAATTTACCTTTTTCAAATCTCTATAACAGACCGAGTTAAATGAATATAAAACTGGCCGTTGATCTAAGTTTTAACCTAGCCTTTAGAAGAAGGCCGGCTAGCACGTTTAAAATTATTTTGTATTTTTTAAATTGTATTGTTAATAAACAGCTGTGGGAATTATTGTTAAGTGATTACTCCCCACCCTCTTTCATCCATTCATCTTTATATAGCCTAACAACCTTCATCAAAATATCTCGTTTATGACCTTAAATCACTAATCTAAAGCATTGAATGGAATACTGATGTTTTATATTCATAATCAGCACCAAAACCATGATAAAGATTGATATAAATGCTATAAAAAAGGATGCAGCAATCAATTTATAAAAGGGCTACACAAATTCATATGAAAACCATAGATACTTAAAGAAAACAGATGGTTATTAATCTTACTTAATTTTGATCGCTCTGAAGGTTTGAATTGATGGTAGACCATTAAAATTATAAGATGCATTTATTATTATAAGATTGTACATAAAATCAAGAAAGTGAGCACATACAGACATGTAACTAAAAAATTGTACAATTAATAATTTAGAATTAAGAAATGGAAAAATTTTATTCATAAAAAAAATCGACAAAAAACGAAAATAAATTTTGCATTTGTTTGAAGGAATTTTTTGTAATTAATATAATATTTTTAGGGTAATAATAATAATAATAATTATTGCCTAAGGGACATTAAATTAAATGGCCTTGCATTAATGTAAATAATGCTAAGGATTTTTCATATTCAATCAAACCGTATTTTTATCGACAATCGCCGAAAGGGCAATTAAAGTTGCTTATAGATAAACATAAATCGTGTGTTTGAGGGCGCACGTGCAAAGTGAGTTTTCATTTTCGTAAAATTTTAAAAATTTATTTCTTTTTCGAAATTTATATATTTCAGAAAAAGCATTTTATATGCTTATATAAAATTTGGCAACTAATTTGCGTTTTATTTATAGATAAAATTTTAAAAATTTCACGAAAATAAAAACTCACTTTGAACGTGCCCTAACAATCACTTTTGATCAAAAAAGTGAAAACAAAATATGGAATTGCCAAAAATCACTTTTAGGGGTAATTATGCCGGGCCTGAGAATATATGAAATACTTTTAACTTGATTCAGGTTTAAGTAATCACAAAAAGCTCTTAAATTCTCGAATTACAATATGTTTTAACAAATTATATAACTGAAGAAAAAACATTTTTTTAATTAAAATTAAAGTTATTATTGATTTTTATGTAAGTAAAACTTATAATAAATTTTGTTAATTTCAATATATATAAACAATTAAAATGAATGTATAAAAGAAGAGAAGAGTAGAAAAAAAAACAAATAGAATAGGACAATCAGTATGTGATTATTGGCGTGTCCAATACATAGTAATTAAAACATTTAGAATTAAAAATTGAATACATGTAAGGCTAGGTTTAAAAGTGGGTTTTATTTAACGTAAAATTTAAATTTTTCTAAATTATTTTTATTTTTAAAATATTGGTCATGCATGTGCTTAAAATTATATTTGAAAACTTTCTATAAAAATGCTTTCAATTACAAAATTTTTTACAAAAAATTTTAATGTTTTCAAACACTAACTTTGAACTAAATGAAGACGATAATTAATAATGCAATAGTAAACACTAATCATATTTAAAAAAAATTGCAATATGGTCGTAAAAATAAATAAATTAGAAGGTCAGGTCAAACTTGCATGCAGTATAAATAATTTTAATAATATTATATTTATACGAGATGTAAAAAATATATGTGAAATAAAAACTATTTTTGTCAATTAAAAATTTCTCCCACTATTTGTTGGCTTCTTTGGCTGCAGACCATTGACCGTCTTCGACCGGTGTAATGTATATCGATGATGATTCGTTCGTGGCCCGTGAACTACTACCCCGGTTTGAATCACTAAGCAACATAATAATGGGGCAAATAAATTTGGATGCTAGAATTTTAAATAAACTATTTAATATATTAAGATAGCAAAATATTTATTTATTATGCGATAAAAATGTAACAATTATAATGAATAATTAAAAATATAAAACTTAGTTTTATTTTAAATTATAAGGTAGAATTATATATTTTTATAGGAGTTATAACAAAATTAATTGTAGGTTTAACTAACGTGATTCAAACATATACAAAAATTGTGATTAAAAATAGAGTGTTTTCAACAAATGTATCGATCAAATTAGGACATATATGTGATGCGCGCCCCATACTTACTCCTCATTTTTTAGAGTTTAATAAGAATTTATTGGCTAACATTAGAGACCAGTGCGATTTTGATGGTAAAATAACAAAAAGATTTTAAAACAAAAAAGATAAAAAATTATTTTTCTCTCAAAACAGCTTGCTAAATTAAAACAAAGATATTTAATTTTTAACAGATATTAAAACTAGGTCATTTAGTTGGGATGCAAATTATTCTGTGTAACCTGATTGTTGATGTAATTGATATATTTTTATTTGAGATACAATAAAATAATGTATAAAATATCAAAATTTTTTTGAAGTGTTCTCGAGGTTACAAAATCAAATTCAGCCATTTTTTTCGATTATTACCTAATAACCTAAAAAAAAGTACCCCAGCAAATTTTAAATTTTTAAACCTAAATTTAAGTTTATCTAAGTAATTGGACAGATAAAAATTCCCAATTGTCCCCTCAAATTTAGTTTAAACAAATTGAGATCTGTTCCATAATATTTAAAAATGCAAAATTTCCAAACCTAGAAGTCTTTATAAATATATTACACAGATCAACAAATATCAATGCCAAAATCGTTAATTTTATAAAAACAAAAAAGAATGCATCCCCACGATGGCTTAATCTCATAAATGTTTTTCGTTTTTCTTAGTTTCTTCAATCTTTGGCTCCTTAGATCCGTCTATAACGTAAAATGGTTTTTTTTGACCAAATTGAGAGATCTAAATATACCCAACCTATTAAAAAAAAATTATTTTTTTACATATAAATATCCCTTGTAACTTATATTTTTAATCACAAATGGAAAATAAATTTTATTAATACAAGCTCTTATACCGACATTTAAATAATACAAAATATTTCGCGCATAAACTTTACGACACGATATATTATCGGTTTTTAATGAAAATATTATTTGAAGTTTGAAAACAGTTTAAATATTGTGAATATGCAAAAATAAAATTTCAACTAATTTTTTTTTGAATCTTTTTTGGTTTTTTAACCTTTTTTTTCTAGCATTTTCAAAGTCTATAACTGACTAAATAAGTTTGATTAGGAAAAACGGGATTTGATATTCCCCAAGATAACAGATTTTATTTCTGTAGTTAACTCATAACTCTCAAAAAATTGTTGACTTGTGTTATATAACAAAATTAAGACCTATCTGGGCGTCTCAAATTATTTCCACCGTCTCCCCCACCTAGGTGACGAGCTGGATTTGAACTTTTTTCGATAATTAGCGACGGGTCGTTTATTTCACCTTCGTAAAGCCGTAATTTTGCGGCAATATCTTCTTCCGTCACATAATCATTGTCACCGTGCGAATTTGATTGATCTTTACAGAAAATAGAGAAATAAATCTATACAATGACAGAGGTTAAAAATTTATGAATAAAAATATATTATATATAGCAACTCTTATTGTAATAATAAGAATTTGTACGTGTTTTTCAAGAAGAAAATTTTAAGCCCAACTACGAGTAAAATACATTAGCTCAGCCTCGACTTATTATAAATACAGACAGGTCATTAAAGAGTTTATAAGTTTAGTTTTCTAAAAATATTGCATATTTATAGAAATATTATGTTATCTGAACTTTTTATTCAATAACATATATGGCTATTTTAGTTTATATACATTTAGGTTGAAAAACATTTAAATGTAATTTATGTCCAGACTCAAATTTTGATCTATCAAAGCCTGATTCTTAGGTATCGGCGAAAGGCGGGACAGGAAACTTGTAATTAATTTGTGGGCCACGGGCCCAAAAAATAAAGAGTGCGAGCTAAATTATAAAAATGCCAGGAAAAATACTAACCTTTATTATATAACACCTTTACTTCGCTATATCTCCTAACGGGTTACATTTTCAAAAATTAGATAAAGAAAATTATTTTTCTTTTCAATTATGAATCGTTAACTCGACAAAGTTCAAGCTTAGCTGGTATGTTGCCAATCTAAGCCGGATGGAATAATATAATTTTCCAACTAACGGTGGGGGTAATATCCGGCCAGCAAAAATTTAAAAAAAAATTTACACACCTTCGACGCTATATGAATGTTCGTAGTTGGTGAAAGAATCGGCGCTGAGAGGTGTCTCCCCAAGGTCTGAATTATCGTCGTCAGCTGTTATGTCGATACCTTGCTTGTCCAAAAAATCTTGCTCTTCCTGCGTAACAATTTCGTTTTCGTCGTTGAATTGGTCCTAAATAATAAATGAATGAATAAATATAATCAAAAAAAAAAATCTTTTTTGTAACCACAAATAAAATGTCAGATAAATAAAATATTTATAAAATATAGATAAAGACAGAGCAAAATAGAGGCTTTTAAGTAAAAAAAATTGTAAAGATAAATCGTTATATAATTTATCGAATGTACCTAAAATTGTTAAAAGGAGGAATGGCGAAACAATTAATAAAGCAATATAATTGTTAAATACATTTAAATATTGCAAAACTTTTTCTAAAAAATTATTTTAAAGACTTAAGACAAATTTAACAGAACATTGATAAAAACTCTACACATTTTTCAATCTACTCTCAATTATGATTCCCAATTTTATATAGTTTACATTATTGCTATATTCTAAATATAAATTAAAACGTTCTAAAATTGCGAAAAAAGTGGTTTATTCTTATGTTATCAAGCTTGAATGGTTTGGTCATATTTGAATTTAGAAGTAAATATACTTGATCAATATCCCTGATGTCTTGTTCTTCGCGGCTTATGTGATGACCTTTTTTACCCCAACTACTATTTGGCTGAGAATAACTGTTATTTATGTTATAATCGGTAAAATCGTAAGTTTGAGCGGTAGGCTTATTGACATTAACGTTGTTCGCATTATTAAATGCAATACTGTTCTGTTGGGCGTACATAGTAGCTGGATTGGCGTTGGTATAACCTTGAGCTGAAGACGCATTCAAAGACAGTTGGGATGGTTGGGTGTTATGGTTAATATTATCTCCTAAATTATGCAATAATACCGTTAATTTTGAAAAATTCAACGCTTATTTCGCCTTTCATGAAAAATAAATTCCGTGCCTCACTTGACTTTTATAAAAAGTACTGAAAAAAAGGTATTAAAACAAACAAATTTGGTTTGGGATTTATTCCATGCATTTTCCCAATTAGAAGCGCCATATCCCAGAGCTTTGACTTTTTTAACCCGAGTAAAGCAATTATACTGACGGGTTAAATAATAAGATTTGCTCGAACGCCGGCGACCTAGGTTAAGCCTAGGTTCTTAATTTTAGACATATCGTTCATACTGCCTAAGCAGGCCACTCAAAAGCTTTATAGTGGTTATAAATGTATACAATTTTTCCGAGGAAAAAAAGCTACTGTGCAAGGATTCGAACTCGCAACCTCATGCGTCTAAGGCAATAGGTTTGCCACTGAGCTATCTGAGCCGATAAAAAAAAGATTATATTTTTTTTTTCAATTTAAATGTTTATGATAATTAACTCATATTAAAATTAAATTTTATCTTTAAAATAAAAAAATATTATATTAAAAAAATTTACATTTTCAAACTTGTATAAAATTTTACAACCAGGCTGATCAAAAATGAACCTAAACTACTTCCTATCCTTTTTTAATTTCAAATTTTTTTTCTCATTTTACACCTATAGCTATAAAGCTGTTGTACTCACAAAAACAAAAAACGGCATTTTATTTGATTAACAAATAAAAACAAAAATTTTTATTTTATGTGAAATAAAACGAGATTAAATTTTTTAATGATTATTAAGTCATAAATAAAATAATTTTAAAATTTAACACAATAACAAAAAAAAACTCATTACAAATTAGTGGTTATCATGCTAGGAAAAAAACATTTTAACCTTCTACTAGTTTAACTCATATCGAGGCTTGATATTACATCCAAAAAAAGTAAAGAATATTAAAAACAAGCAAAATATGTAAAATTTATTATTATGTGTTGCCAAAATATTTTGTTGATATGTGAATAAAAGGTAATGATACCAGTTGTCATAATTTGAGAAGAGGGAGCAGTTTCAGCCCCTAAATTTTTTATATTTTCAGCATCTGTTGTCACGCGACCCCAATTTCCATGTCGCGATAAATACGTGTTAAACAAATAGATTTTGAGGTCTCTGCAATCAAGGAAACAATAAGAAATAAATTAATTTAATAGATGTATTTATGGCTGCGGCTAAAATGTTAAAAAAATACTTTAAAGTATAAAAAAAATTTTACGGCTAATATCAAAAAATGAAAAATATCGTTTTAGGATATGCCTAACAAAAGACTTTAAAAAATTTTTTTCAAAAAATTATGAAATTTTTATTTTTTTAAATTTATGTTACACTAGTCACCTCAATGTTATATGCGGTCAATTTATATTTTGTTGAAACCCTTTTTTTCACTAGCCGCAGCCTATTATAAAGAATTGCAAAATCACAAATTAAAAATCTTGCGTTTTAGACTATATTTTAAATAAATTTAAGAAAGTCCAAAAACAAAATAAATTTTTTCCCCTCATAAAGAGTTGTAAGTGTATATGGCTTTAAGTTTAGGACTGAAGAGTTATATAAAATGTATAAATTTGCAATAATAAACATTATATTCTTCTACCTAAGAATGTGAAATCAAATAAAGGAACAAATTTGCATTCATTAGAAAAACATTGGTTTCATATATCTAGTGCTAATCTAAAATTGACATATATTACTGAACAACAAAAGTTGGACCATAAGTATAATGTATGGAAATTATCATTTTTGGTCAAGTTTTTGGTGTTGATCATGGATATTAAATTTTGGCCAATGTCAGTTAATGTTTCAATGTCAAAAGACTTTTTTTAGGGGGTATTTTGGGCTTATAAATTAAAAAAACCTAAGGGGAAAATATTTAGATTCATATACTTATTTTTTTATTTTACGATTTTGTAATATTAATGGTTTTAATGATAAAATCCGTTATGATCCTAAGTAGCATGAAAGTAAATTTACCAATAGATTATATTAACAATTAATCTTTTATGTTTTTTTTCTGAACTTTGGACGCAGTATAAAAAAATGAAGGGATTGGGGGAAATATTAAACAGGATTGTTATCCCAAGAATATTCTCTACCAACCCTGAATCGTTTATAGTTTTTGTTGTTTTGTGTAATCATTTAAATTTTTAACATTTACATTTGTTAAAAAAAATGTATATATTCCAAAATTTTTTATTTTTAAGTTATTACTTAGATATATCGTTAGATAGGAAAAGATCTTTCATTTTGTTGAATAGTATGGATACTTTGCCAGGTATAAAACTACCACCTCTTTGCTGTTGTTCCAGCCTGGCCTCAAAATTATCCAATTCGTATCCAGACATCTTTAGCAAAGAGAAGATTATAATTATATATAAGATTACAATAATATTTCATGGTTACAAGCAAGCAAATGGATATAAAAAGATATATACTATGCAAAATTATAAGAAAATAATAGGTATAATTTATATTTTTAAATATGCAATCATTTAACGAGAGCAGTGTTAGGAAAACAATGACGCAACCCCCAAAATTAAACGAAAAAAAGGAAGCTACAAAAAAAGGCCAAAATAAAAATACAAAAAACCCTTACTAAGAAAAAGGGCCAAAAAAAAATGCACAAAAAGTGGCTCTTAAAAAAGCCCCAAAAGGCCCATTTTCTGTTTTTTGTATAATAATTCCGAAAAATTTTGATTTTTTCCTCACATTTATGATGGATATCCTCGTAATTTTTTAAATAGGCCTCTTTTAGCAAGAAAAGGTGTTTTTTGCCACGCCCACTAGTTTGTGGAAGTTTAGGGAAAAATATTCAGAAACTTGTTAAAAATAAAGCCGATTTATTTATATTTTTGCCAGCCCTGAACGAGAGCAATTAAAGTTGGTTCTAAGGTATGTCTAGTGAAAAAACGCATATTTAGGTTACCATTTCCTATTATAAAAAAAAAGAATTAAATATGAACGTAACCACAAGATTACAATTATTTTTTTTGGGCAAAAATGATCCAAAAAAAAATGATCAATAAATTTAACCTTTAAAACTTTGGTAAGGCTTTTAATCAGTTCGGGTATGTAGGGTGGTTGCAATATTTTATCGAGTAAATCAACAAGGACCCCGTAAAACACAATGTACTTCGATTCAAGTTTAGATTCAAAATCAACGTCTTGGTGATTTATATAAGTTTGGTCGTAACGGATCTAGCAGATGACAATGCAGGTTAACAAATATTTGAGTGTTATGAGATAACCTGGGAGACTAGACAATATTAGGGATTTTCAAATCCGTCTAACGCCTTTGTGAATCAAACTTTGTAAGGTGATGAGCCATAAATATTTCATGAATTTTTAAAATTAAAGTTAAAAATACAAAAAAAAATCAAAAAACAAAAAAAATCATCAATTTTTTACTTTAAATAAAGCCCAAATTTAAATTTTGAGTAATAATCATTTTTTTTTCAAATGATTGAGGTAAATTATTTTGGATGTAAAGGCTTGATGGCATAATTTTATTTCTCAGTGAATGTGAGTTACAAGTGATTCTTATATGCAAAAAAATTTTAAGTACTTTTTAGGTAATCCCAATTGCAAAATAAGTCATTTTAATCAAATCAAACATTTTGATATACACCATAAAGCCAAAGGCAACAAAAACCATAAAAAAAATAATTTTAATAGATATATCATAAAAAAAATTTACGTGGCATGTATATTTTTACATTTATTTTTGTCAATTTGTGTAAGCTTAACTTAAACATTCCACTAAAAATTATATAATTTTATATTCAGTTAAGGTTAATTATATTTTAATGTTTTCTTGCAAAAAATGGGAGAGTAAAATATTAGAATAATTGTAACATCCATAGAATAAATATTTAAAAATTATCAATTTACATCAATTTGGCAAAAGCAGTCAGCAAGCCAATAGGAAAGTTTGACATATTGATCAGGAAATTTAGTGTGATCTAACTTCACAGTTTCATCATATTTTTCTTGACTCCTATAAACAAGTTAAATGTTTTTATCACATATGCTATATATAATAAAATAGCTTACAAAAAAATGTAATAAAAATTCATAAAAATATGAATAAGGGTATATATATAAAATTGTTGCCTTTACTAATTATTTTTCAAACCATTTTTGTCACACTTAATAAATATTTTAGATGGATTAACAACAAGCAATAACAAAAATGCTTGCACAAAATGGCCCAATGTATAGCCAAGAAATAAAATATAATTTAAAAATTATAACTTATCAAATACAATGTCCCTGAGGACGCAGCTCTTGTCATATGGAATTTTATGCATAAGATAATTTAGCATTTTAGTACCAGTGAAGCAAAAATTGGTGTCCTTATCAACCTAAATTTAATTAAATCATAAAAAAATGGAAATCACATGTAATAATGTTTTAAATAACAATTAGCTATAAAAAATAATGGCCTTATTAAATAAAAATATTAAATATACAAAAAAAATTTAAAAATTAATTTAATCAATATAAATTCTTAAAAATGAATATTAATAAAATAGTTATACATTTGCAAGAATATGTGTAACAAGGTCTGCTAATAGATCATTTTCAAATCCATGGATCTTTAAAAATGTATATATTGCTAAACATCTATTTTCAATAAGTCCTGGATCATAGTGCAAGTCAGTCAGGAGTTTCTCAATTTCTAAACATCAATTTAAAAGTGCATAATTATAAACAATAATTATTTAATTATTACCTTGCTGCGTGTATTTAATAGGCTGCTATATAAAAAAAACAATAAATATTGTATTAATGAATTAGCAAATAATATATATATAATACTGTGTAATTAGGATGAAATTCTTTTGCGTCAATATTAAACTTTGTCAAAACTGGATTTTTATTACTCGGAATCTAAATTAAAAATTACATTTATATTCATTTATTAGAGTATAAGCGAAGTTTAGCATTACTTTCGAATAATAAATCTCTTTGCCCTGCATGATAAAATTTAATGAATGTGTTATTTTAACAATACTTGTCTAAAACGGTACTCGGAACTCTCTTACAAAAATGACGTCTTTGTACAATATAATGCTGTACATTATCTGTGCTTTTCTTAGTGCAAGAACAATCACCCTTTAAAACTATTTTAATATCATATACCATCATCATATATATGAAATATGTAAATTAATTGATTTGGTTATGTATATAATTGCTGTATTATGAAGATATATTTCATGCGCCATTTTGCTTTTTATAGCAGAGTCACTCTAATCTTCTAAAACACCTTTGTTAGAGTTTACATGAACACTATAAACAATGTAAAGTATAACTCCAAACTAATAAAACAATTAAACAATGTTTTAAAATATAAATTATTGTGCTAATATCTTTTATATTTAATAGATTTTAGGCTACGGCTAGTAAAAAATTTGATTAAAAGTCGCAGGAATTTGAATAATATTAAGGCGGCTAATGTAAAAAAATTTAAGTTAAAAATCTTTAAAATATTTTGATTTTATTAGGCATATTCTAAAACGACCAAAAAATTAAAATTTTTATTTTTTTATATGAGCAGTAAAATTTGTATTTTAGTAATTATTTTAAAATTTTAATGTAAGCAGTCAAAATAGCACGTTACAACTAAGAACATTATATTTCAAAAATTCTACTTAATTTTTTAGTTTTAAAATAAATCCTATAGCTAAATCAAAGTTCATTTGTCAATTATTGCAAAAACATCAAACAATATAAAAAAAATGTTTAAAAATACCTAAAGGCTAATATTTATTTTAAAATATTATGTAACCGGTTTAACAAAATATAATAAAAAAATACTATTGTAAAATTTCTATACGTTGCTATTTTTACGGCTGTTCCTTAAAAAACTTATAAGTTAAAAGTGACCAAAATACTTTATCATAAAAAATAGTGTAACTAAAAAAAAATAATTGTATAACAAAAATTATTTTTACAATTTTAAATTTTTATTTGCTAAAAAAATAACCATATATAAGAGTAAGGACAGTAATAAAAATAAAAAACATTAAACGCCTTTGATTAACGATGGCAAGTAAAAACTATAAAAATAATATTAAGTAGTTTTTTTAAATCTAAAAACGGCTAAATTTTAATTTTTTGTTTATTATTAGCCAATTTAATTTTTTTTTGTTTAAAATAGCATTAGCCACAGCCAACATGGCCATGTAGCTTTTTTTGATAAACCATAGAGCTAAAAAAATAATTTGCACTAACAATGAATATGCAGATAATAAAGATCAATAACTTTGTGTTATCACCCTATTGTCACATTATTTAATTGCACATGTTTAGGCATTTATCCAAATTTAGTTGCTATATATTGCCAAAAAATTACTATTCCGCTTCTAACTTTAAAATCGCTCATAAATATAAAATTGTTGGTCAAAAACCTCTAAATATGGTTAAAATAAATTGGAATTTGAAACCTGATCAAATTATTCAGGAGGCTGATAAACTTATGAAAGAAACCAAGGTTTTATATGATCAGATTGGCCATCAACCTCTGGAACAAGTTTCCTTAGAAACCATTTTAAAAGTAACTACATTTTAAATATCTTTGCATGTTGCAAACATAACTAAAACTATTATAAATTATATTTAGCCTCTTTCAGATAATGAATGTGATTATGACAGTGAGCAAAATATTTTGTGCTTTTTCCAACATGTATCACCTGAAAAGGATTTAAGAAAAACATCGGTTGATGTTGAACACAAATTTTCAGATTTTGATGTTGAAATGAGGTTTCCTATTACAAAATTTATACGTTAATACAAATTTTTATTTTTATTCAATGTTTAATAAATTTTTCTTTATGTTTATAATTTGTAAATTTTATTGCATAGTATGAGGCAAGATATATTTGACAATCTTGTGGCATTAGATAAAAAAATTACTGACAAAAGTAAAATCGAACCAGAAATGAAAAGATATTTGGACCGATTGATAAAAATTGGGAAAAGAAATGGTAAACAATTATTTTATATTAGTATAGTTTTGCTGTTATAATAGGAAATAGTTTTTTTGCCTAATACATGTTTTTAAATAATTATTATTAATATTATAATTATTTAAATTGCAATCAAATTTCAAGCCTAATTTTTTTACCAAAAGGTCTTCACCTTGCCAAAGATAAACAGGATGAACTAAAGACCATTAAAAAACGCATGAATGATTTAGCTATAGATTTTTCTCAAAACTTGAATGAAGATGTAACTTTTTTGGAATTTACTAAAGAGGAATTAGATGGCCTCCCTGATGATTTTCTTAGTGGCTTGGAAAAGGTTATATTTTAAGGATCCACATGTTGATAAATTCTAACAATGAGTATCTTTGCCAAATCCTATAAATTTTGTCTTCTCTTCTTTTTTGATATTCCATCAATTATAATTAAATCTTTTGTTTTTGAAAAGAAAATATTTTTTTTATAAATATTTCAACTCAAATTGTTAGAATTCTTTTCACCATTTTTTAATACAAGCTCTAAAGTTTTTATATATATGTATGAAAATTAATCTGAGTTAAAGCTTTTAAACAATATAAATAAGTACTAAAAAAATTTTTTTAATTAAATTTTTACATTTATATTTAATTATAAAATTGTTTAATACATTTATGCATATTATGCCTAATTATATAATTATGTAAGATATAAAAATATTTAATTTTATTTTAAATATTTAATAAATTAAAGAGTGATTGCCAATTTATCTTAACTATCTATTCTAATTTTCAATCTACTTCATTTATAAGCTATAACCAACATATTAAATAATCACACCTTCTATTTTACATTTTTTAATATGTATTATCTTTCACAATAAATTATTTGATTATTAATTTTTCTTTTTTAATTTTAAGTCTGCATCAGGAAAATATCAAGTTACGTTAAAGTACCCCCATTATCACCCACTCATGAAAAAAGCTAAAAATCCAGAAACACGACAAAAAATGGAAACAGCATTCAATTCCAGGTTTCTATATAAATATTTGGTCGTTGGGACTTAACTATATAAAAATATTTTTTTTTGAATTCCATATTTTAAATTAGACACGGGCTCCATCATTGCCTCGCCTATTATATTATATTTTGCAATCTGTTTACTAATATTTTGTTTTTACATAAATTGCTACCTTCAAATAAATGTAATAGTAGCTCCTTTTTACGGATTCTGATTCAAATTCTTGCCATACTTAATTATTGACATTTGGCTTACCAAAAATCTTTAGCTTTTTTTAGGTAAAGTAATTACCCATTACCCGACAGGGCTAAAGAGGGCTATGCCCAGAGGAATATGTTGTTTTTTTTTAAGAAATTTGGGGCAAGACAGCATTATTTTAGCGGAGTAAACATGTTTAGTTGTAAAGCCTGCAGGCTGTAATGTTCTGGAGAATATTGCGGCGTTTTTAATGGATTTTGTGTTGTTTTCTAAAATTATATACCTGATGTGTTAGCCGTCGCACATTAATTTTAATCCTCCCTACCCAAAAAAATGTAGTTCTGTTAGGCGTTTTAAAAGCTTTATATCCTCTTTTATAACAATTGTAGATATGTTGAATTTCATCATACAATATAATGGTATTTATTTTTTATATTACTAAAATGTGGACAATTAAAGAAAAGGTGTTTTGCTTTAAAAGTATATAGTTTTTAATAGTTTTATAATCTGAATTGACCAGTTTATTTGGCCAAATTGAGATTTAATTTTTTTTGTATTTTTACTATTTTTACAGGTGCTTAAAGACCAACCTTCCCATTTTAAACGAGCTTATTGAGCTTAGACAAAAAGTTTACATTCGAATCTATTTAATATAACATGAAATATTAAAAATTTCATTTATTCAATTAGCTAACCTATTAAATATTCTCTTTTTAAGGGCACGTGCAAAGTGAGTTTTTATTTTCGCAAAATTTTAAAAATTCTGAAAATTTTAAAATTTTTATTTTTTTCAAAATGTTTTTGAAAATTTTTTATTTCAGAAATTGCATTTTATGTGCATAAACAAAATAGGAAACTTTTTAAAAATTTGCGTTTTATTACAAAAAATTTTTTTTTCAAAATTTTGAAAATTTTACGAAAATAAAAACTCACTTTGCACGTGCCCTAAATAATGGCATAATTGTATTATGTAAAGGTAATGGGCCACCTATGGTTGTGTCATTATTATGGCTAATTTGAAATTATCATATCACTAGCAATATATATGTAGAAATAGTTAGCAACAACATTATTGTAAACTTAAAAACGAATAAAATTGTGAGTTAATTTTTTTTATGATTGAATTTGTTGTTATTGAACCCGAAATAATTTTTTTATCCAACTAATCGATTAATTACTTCTTTTGCCAAATAATAACTATTATCAAATATGGATTCCTAGCACTAGTATTATATGTTTGTATTTCAACATTAATAATGTTTTTGCTAACACACACGCCAAAATTGACAAAATGATTTTTTTCCCCCATAAGAAAATTGTAAAGAGGGCAATGATAAATCGCTTTAATTTTTTAACGTGAAACCTCCATTTATGTTTTACTAATTTTTGCTTTTTTAAATAGAATGCTCCGGCCATTTTTTTAATTTCTAAAAAGACATTTTTATGCCATTTGCTTCCATTATATACCTGATACGATGCAATGAAACATTCGTAACTCTTTTTTTTTGTATCGCTCTAGGAAGCCGCTATATTAGGGTTTCCCAACCACGTGGCCTATGTCACCGAATTGAGGATGGCAAAAAATTATGAAACCGTGCGTGATTTTCTCACCCGTTTAGTTGAAAAATTAAGACCGGCATACGAGAAGGAATTTCAAGTTTTGAAGGATTACAAGGCGAAAGAAGTAATTTTTTTTTGCAAAAAATGCTTATGGCGTTTTTTTTATTATATTACCGATGAGTTTTAGCTATGAATTTAGGGCACGTTTAAAATCATGTATTGCAAATGCAAAAAATATTTTAAATAACTAATTAATTAGCAAAAAGATTTTAATACACGTCTAGTAATTTCGTAGCCCCAAAATAATTTTTTGCAAAATGTTTAATTTATTTCAAATATATGCATATTGCTGGCCCTAAAAACTCATTATTAGTACACAGTTGTAATAATTTTTTTCCAATTCATACCATTTAAACCTAAATTATTGAGTTTTAATGATTTGGAATGAGTTATTTCTGATTATGTTTGATTTAACAACTAAAGGAAACGAACATATGGTAATAAGACACGAAGGGCTATAAGAATCAGGCATAACCTTGTAATTGTAAATTTCTTATCAACATGTCATACTCCTATTGCATTTTACATTTTTTTTGAGCCTAATAAAATAAGTTTCTATGCGAGATTTGAATTATTTTTGGCGTCAACTTTATTATTCAACACGCAACTTTGCTTGACCCCTAATAGTGCCATAATTACAGGTAAATAATCTTACTAATTAACCGCCCCTTAACTTATTTGCAGCTTAAAGAACGTGGTCAACCCGTCCCCGACCCTCTCGTCATCAATAATTGGGATATGCGTTACTACGCTAACATGGTGGAAGAAAGAGATTACGCCGTGGATCAACAGCAACTCAAACAATACTTCCCGCTGCCCAAAGTTACTGAGGGCCTCTTTAACATTTACCAGGTTACCATATATACTTTTTTATACTTGTTTAATAAATTTGTTTTTATTTTGTTTATTTGGTGCACAGTTTGACAAAATTATTTTATGATATTTGAGTTAATTCTATGAGATTCAACTTATAATCATTTTCAATGTCCATTAAATTTTTAACTTTGTAAGCCAGCTAATTAAAAACTTTATTGTAAGTTTTTTTAAATATCAATTAAATTCAAAATCTAAAAAAATGATTTGTATATATATAAAACGGCTAAACGATAATTTGCAAATTTATTCGGTTTTTAGTTAAAAGTTTTGTATAGCTTAGATGTGGATCTCTAACTTGATAATACAAATTTTGTATCTCATTATATTAAAGTATAAAAATTGGCTGATTTAAAATTATTTTTTTGCCATTTTAAATGGTGCATTAACACTGAAAATTTTGTCAAGAGATATGGAGCGTATTTTTTGCATATGCCACCATAAAAAAAATTATTTTTAGGTAATTTTTACTTTAAAATAAATTAATATTTTTTTAAGGTTAAACACAACATGGTCAAAAAAACTCTTTCAATGTCGGTAGAATTTAAAAAAACACATTCCATACTGTGGCTCCCATATCATTCTTTCCGTTTTTTTTATTCATCCACCAACAAAAATGCCTAAATTTGGTGAAATTGACTTTTTGCCTAATTAACGCGTGCTTCAATTTTCATTTGTTATAATAAAGTATCAATATATCCAAGCTTCTACATCATTATTTGGCTACCACGTAATTATGCACCCTTATTACACTGTATTGAGTAAAATACAATCTGACGTTTTAATATAACAGTTTGACTTTTCAAGATTTTTTTTTGTTTTTGATTTTTTTTTTGTGTTTCATCATTTTTTTTAACAGAATTTCCCTTTTTTACTAAGCTGGCCTACAAAGTTGGAAAATAACGCTTTGTGAAACTAAGAATCTAGAGATTGTAGGTTTGATTTCAAATATTAGCTCTTACAGAAATTTGTTGCTTTTTTATCAGCAAAATAGATGAAAATTTTGGCATAAACATTATAAAGCATATCTAAATTTATATATATATTTATTTATGCTGTTTGATAAACTAGTTTTATTTTTTAAACATTTTTGCTTTTGACACCTGGTTGAACGGGCAGTCTCGATTTTCTCTACTTTATATCTAGCTTTCCCTTTCTTCTAACAACAATGGCACTACAGGCCCCTTACAAATTCACCACGTTGTATTTACCAAAATTGGCAAAATTCACTAATTTTGCACATTTCTCCTTACGCTTAAAAATTAAAACTGACGAGTGTTTTTTTAATTATTGCTTATTTTGTAAATTATTTCTTGCCTTACGACCTGTTTTATTTGCTTTTTCATATATAGAAATTGTTGGGGCTTAAATTCGAAAAAGTCAAACCTGATTCTACATGGCATCCCGAAGTTGATACAGTTAAGCACATGCATTCATTTAATTTTCTATTAAAACTGCTTAGTTTTACAAAATATCATACATTTTAGTAATAAATCTTACATATAAATTATTGAATAAGATTATATGACATAAAATGAAAATAAAAATACAATTTTTAAATTTTCTTATGTGTTTTTTACAAAAAAATATTTGAAGTTTAGCCCAAAATGCTTTCTTTTCACAGTTCTCATTAGTTCATTTTCAAAAATTCAGTATTCCGTTCACGATGCCAAAACGAACCAACTGTTGGGCTATTTTTACCTCGACCTATACCCGCGGGATGGTAAATACGGACATGCCGCTTGTTTTGGCATCAAACCTTCTTGCATATTGCCTCAGGGTCATGCTCCAGATGGTAAAATTTTCATATTTTTGCAAAAAAAATGTTGAAAACTCTTTAGTTAATATAGGAAATAAGATTGTTTTTGTGTATAAAACTTAACCGCTTTCTGATTTTGCTATCTTGTGTAAAAAATTTTTTCGACAATTTTAAAAATTATTAAAAGAATTATTAAATAGATAATTTTACTCAAGTATTCTTCAAATTCGACTGTTAGTATAGGTTGGCAGCACAAAGTACTGGCTTAAAATTACGGAATACGGGATATTACAAGCTCTAATTTTTTTTGCATAAAATTATACACAAAATACGGAGTTTAGAAGTAACATCTTATATCGCGTTATATAAAATTTCCTGGCTGAATGGTTTATCGATTAAGCTTGCCCGTTTTTCGCGGGTCCCAATTTATTTCTATTCAATACAAGAATGTATGGTTCATATTTATTTTAATATGTTTTGACAAGATGGGATTTAAACGAAACTAAAAAATTTAAAAGTTAATTTATAATAAAGACCCCAAGTACCAAAAATCTAAAATTTTAGATTTGGGATTATCAAAATTTGGAAATATAATATTTTCTTATTTTTTTTTGTCCATACAAAAATAGAGATCGAGTTATTTTTTTATAGTTAAACTGCCTCTTGCGTTGAGACATTTAGGTCGCATATTGCCCCACAACATATATTCTGGAGGGCATGCCGTCTCTTTCAGTTGTAGGGCAAGCGGGGCATGCAAGTGTACTCTTAGTCTTGCAACTACTGCCAGGGTGCTTATACCGAAGAACGTGGCGTCATTTACATGGATATTTATGGTGTTGGCCGAGAGACGTACTTTCCTACTTATTCACGGGTCCTTTAAACCACTTAGCTTCCCCCCTGTCCCTATTTATAAAAAAAATTATGCTATGAGCCTTGTATATATCATATATCCATTGATAGAAGTGAAGGAAAACCCGCCCAGGCAGTTGGCCGTTGCTGCAATGGTTGCCAATTTCACGCGATCCACTTCGAAAAATGAAGATGGGTCTCCGGTGCCCCCTCTGTTAACGCACGATGAAGTTACCACTTACTTCCACGAGTTCGGGCACGTTATGCACGATATATGCGGGCAGACTAAACTTGCGCATTTTAGGTTTTTGGCCTGTTACAATATGTTTTTATGAATGAAATATACGTTTTTTATGTGTTTAGGTTGTGTCTTATTTACAATAAAAAATATATTTAACGCATATACAGAGTAATAAATTTGGTAAATTATAAAGGTAAATTTAAGCATCCTAACTCTTTTTTGAAAGGTCTTTTATTGAAACATAAATTTGTTTTTTATTTGTCACAAAAGTAAATAACTATGCAAATATAGCACGGCCCCTACAATCATTTAAATTTTTAGGGATTTAGTTTATGCTTTTAGATCTATGCTTTAATTATTTTTGCATCGCCACTTAACAAAATAAACTTTGTGGTTTATAAGAGTTTTTCTACCCAATTTATACGAAAAGATAAGAAACATTTGACCCCGACCTTTGCTTTTTGTACAACGTTTCGATATATGTTTCCCTATAGATCTTTGGCTTAACCCAGCCCTCGAAGCACTCAAACTCACCTCTACATCCAATTTTTAGGTCCAACGAACAGGGGCTACTAACAACAACATATATGTTTCCCTAACTAATAAATAAAAATTTAAATTTAAATATTATCAATGTTTTGAATATAGCGGTACTAGCGTAGAACGTGATTTCGTTGAAACGCCCTCCCAAATGCTCGAGAATTGGTGCTGGGAGGCAGAATCTCTTAAAATGATGTCTGGTCATCACAAAGGTTTTGAAAAAAATATTCCCTATTTTTAAATGAAAACTATAGTTTTACATTTAATTTTGAGACGAGAGGACCGTTTATGTAATCAAATAATATTATTTATTTAACATACGCATAAAAAAATGTAATTGACAAAAACAGTTAAAACAAGAAATTGTTCGCGCCTTAGTGTTTCTGTACATATTCTTTTTAATTGTTAAATTTTTGGTTGTATAATATTTAAATGTGTTTTTTAGCACAAAAATCTCTAATTAGGCTTTTATACATTTTTAATTATCTGATGTAAAGGTAGAAAATATAAACAAATTATTCCATGGGAGAAATAATTTTAATATTTAAAAATATTTTACCTTATTAATTTTTCAAATTTTCTGATAATCATTATTAAATCAATTATTTGGGATATTCAAAAATTTTACTAGATAATTCCCCGATCCCAGAAGAACTTCTACAAAAACTCATAAAATCGAGGAAGGCTAATATTGCCATTTACACTATGAGGCAATTGTACTTGGCTACCTTTGATTACTGGCTACACACCACGGCCGGGAAGGTTTATATTCATTATATTCTTTTTTCCAAATGAATATTTACTTCAAACAATTTAAATCTTTTTGAAAAAAATTTGCAATTATGATATTTATTCGGTCTTGAATGGTAACAGTTCATATCACCATACAAACATTTGTTTATAAGAGTCTTTAGCATATTATATAAAGGGTAGTAATTTTCCATAGGTTATATCCATAACATACTTAAGACTGTAATATTAAAAAGTTATAAGTACTGTTTAACCTAGTGGAATAAAAATTTAACCTTTTCTTATTCCTTTTGATTGTTTTCATATTTAATTTGAAAAATATGTTTTTTTTTGAGATTAATCAAATTTGTATTTGCTAATTGGTTTGTTTAAAACTCTCTGTTAAATAATAAATTAGGTCAACATCGAGGCCATACTTGACAAGGTAAGTGACGAAATTATGCAAATTCCACGTACCCCTGGCACCAATATGGCCGCTTCGTTCGGTCATTTGGCAGGCGGTTATGACGGGCAATATTACAGTTACATGGTATTTAATATTTTGAGATTCGTTATATAATTTTTGTGAGAGTATTTGTAAAATTATTTGGAGAATACATCAATTATATTTTACTTAAACATGCCAAAATACATGTATATATATATATGTTTGACAGGCTAACCCTTATCTATATCAAATAACATTTATAAATAGGATATTACCACGTTAAAGCTAAATGTAGCATATGTTTTATTTTTTAAAACTAATTTTTATTTTTTTCAAATTTTTTTTGAATTTTGAGGTTAACGTAACCAACCTAGCATGAAAAACACGAGAGGGGATTAAAATTTGAGTTTACAATTAGCTGGGATTAATAATGGATAGAGCCCATTCACATGAGCTAAAAGTTAACAAAGTTTTCTTATACTTAAAATATATCAATTTTCAATTATTTTGACCCAAAATCAACGAAAAACAACGCCGTTTTTATAATCAAGTTTTTAATGGTATATATGTTTTAGCAAATTTTATGAAAAATAAAATAGGTCGTAATTATATTTGATATATGTCTATTGAAAACAGTTTTTAACATACAGAATCAAATAAATTATTATTATTTACATCTGTAATTTGATCCCAAATTTTTAATTACTTTTAACATCGTTTTTAACAAAATTAATTTTAATAAACTTATTTTTAGTGGAGCGAGCGCTTTTGCATGGATATGTTTTTTAGTCGATTCGTGAAAGAGGGCATCCTCAACCCCAAAACTGGTATGGATTACCGTACTGAAATACTTAATAAAGGAGGATCTGTGGTAAACATTATAATATTTTTGAATTAATATTTTAGAGAATGCCTAATATGGTATAATTTTAATATTTTTTTATCGCTGGCTGCTAGCTACTTTAATAAAAAATATAAAAACTCTTTTATTAATTTTCAACTTCAGGAAATTTATTAAAAGCATGAAAATTTGATTTTGTGTCCGAAAAATTTGAAATTGAGCAAGCAGTTTTGCATTTTTTTCTAATATGTTGTAAAATTCTATACTTTTTAATCAAGTCGAGTACTGCACTTAACTTACGTAAAAATAAGATTTATGTAAAATATTAGCACATTGGACACACCCTTCAAGCATTTTATGTAATTTTGTTATTCAGGATGCTATTGATATGTTGCGCGCTTTCCTGGGCCGAGAACCTAACGACGATGCGTTCCTGCATTACTTGGGCATTCCAAATACACCAAAGAAAAACTGAAACTTCTGAATAATTTTCTTCTCCAGCTCACACCTTCTTATTAGCAATCATCTTAAAAATAACTATAATTATATTTTATTTATTTTGTGCTTTAACATATACTAATACTGCTTTTTGAAGTCCTTATTTTTTGTGGTCCTTTTGCCTAATTTTTATAAACTTATTTTTGGAATGTATTCTTTTTTTTCTATGTTTCATTTTAATTTTTTATTCTGATTACAATCATTTATGCATTGAATTTTCATTACCTCACGCCTCTTATACAACTTTTTATTGTTTCATTTATTCTTTAATAAACTACATGTTATAATGACAGCTATATTAAAGTTTTTCATGTATCTTTTGACCATTATATCAATTTTGTTTACCATGTAAATTAGTTTATTGTATATATTTTATATTACCTTGCTTCGCTCTCTCCTTTCTCATTACATGTCTCAATCATACATTAGATTAGTCAATTAATTCCTACCCATAAAGCAACATATCATACATACAGTTTTTAAATAAAATTAGCAAAAAAAAGATATTTTTATTATAGCTTAATAAGTGAAGCTAATTTGAATCTTGAGTTGAATTTGTTGTAGCTTTGTGCAATTCTATATCGGGCAACATTGGTGTGAACGGATAATTACCGTTCTATTCTATTTAAAGCTAATGAATGGGGCCTATATATGGCCCGTAAATAATGTGTACGAAAATTGTCGACGTGCAAGCAAATCTCGCAATTTTATTTGCTTTATTTGAAATTAAAAATTTTCATGAAGCTTATAAGGTAGACCCCCATCCAATTTTTTAGTTTTAAAAAGTTTTGTAATTCATTTAAGGGGACCGATCTTAGGCTATTTTTTAGAAAAATTTTTCCTAAAAACTTTGGACGTGTCCCTCCTAATGGAATATAAAATATTTTTATAGTCGTTTTTGGCTTCATGATATGGACCTGGCTAACAAGATAGATTAATAAAAACGCAAAAGTCATAATAAAGAGGTTCATTGATGATATTTTTGTATATTTGCAAATCAATTAAACTACCTGCGTTTTTTTTATCAAATTACCTCACCGGTAGCTTAAAAATTTAATTTTGTTACCTCGATATGTTTAATTAATTAATTCTAAACTTTTTGAATTATTATGTTTGTCAAAATATATATATTATATTAATTACCTACATACCCCGGAGGAACTTTTACTATTTTTTTTTTATTTTCATTACGGAATGAATGTAAGTTACACTTAATATGCTGAATGAGTCTTTTAAAATATATTATACTCATGAGAAAATTAGTCTAGCTTTTTATTCGTCTCGTTTGTTAAAAATGTTTAAATTTGAAAAAAATGAATATTTTTTGGGCCGAAATTACAAAAAAAAACTTGTATCCTAATATTAAAAGACATTGTGGCTCTTTGACTATTTCTACCTTTAAAAAAAAGACACAATTTGAAAACGTTTTAAGGACTTCTCGACATTTTTTTTTGAGTGAGGAGCATTAAAATTGCTTTGCGGCGATATTCATAACCCGTAGTGTCAAAAGGAGTGAGCGCGTTTTTCCGCCAATGCCATAATTTCCAATTGAAATGAGGCCGCATTCTACGGAATATTATAGCATGTTGGTTTTGCAACTCTAGCAAAAGTCAAAGGCCCGAGTCGTTCAGCCTCAAAAACAATGGGCATAGCCCCTATAGCACTGTCGGGCTAGGAATCTGTAAGATAAAATAGACCCGAAAACCAATTTGGTCTAAAATTTAAAACGGGCCGGAGCTGAATTACAAAACATAGGGCTGGGCTGGTTTTTTATGTCCTATATTCGCCTTATTTCTCTTAAACTATTATTTATTAAACGCCAAAATGATAAATTCATTAATTATCACCTCTAAATAACTTTGCCTTATAAATTAAGGGCCTTAAATGAAAAACCGTGGGGTGGGTAGCTGTACTTAGCTTGACTGATATTTAGAAAAATGACCCAGAAATTTTAACGAGGCTTGGCCCAATCTTAATCATAGGTGTGCGAATAATCATAATTATGACTTTATCTGGAAATACCTGTGTTGATTTTGCAAAACCCATATAAAAAAGTTTTAAAATATTCGAGGAGCTCAAACCCAATTGCTGCCTTTTTTGATGTAAGCCTATCTAACAAATTTATAAAAATCGTATTTGTGACAATTTTTTAGAGTTGAATTTTGTAACAAGTATCTATATTTCAGATTTATCAAATCAAAATATAGAAAAAAACTAAATGATTCTGCTTTTATATTTTAAGAATTGTAACATACATATGTGACGTTTATGTCTAGAAATAGTTTTAAAAATTTAAAGTGAAAATTCAACGGCCAAAATTAATATGAATAATAATTATTGTAATTTTTTATTTTCATAAAAAAATTTCCAAAAAAAAAAATTTTTTTTATCTCTTAAAAATGTTAAAAACTGGCTCAATTTTAATAAAATGCTTTCACATTTTTTTCCCCCAAAGAATTTTTCTTTTCTTTGATCATAGCCCAAAATCATCAAGTATAATATCACTTATCAAAAATTTAAAATTTTATATGATAAAAACTATAATAACCCATAAACATTTTTTACCTTTTTAGAAAACCATCTTTTTATTTGCCTTACGGCCAAGAAGGTACGTTTGCTGTATTCTACAGTTCAAGTTAAGCAACGTTGGACCTTGGTTAGTAGTTGAATGGGCGACGGCAACTTCTCAAAGCCAGTGTCCATTTTTTAAATGCCTAAGCCCTAAAACTTAGGCCTGCGACGCGTGTATTAAATGTCATTTTCCTATGCGAAACCCAAAGTTAAAAGTGGCAAAGTTTTAACAGGTAAAGAAAGCCGTTCCCTAATCCGGATAAGTGTTCTGGAGGTCTGGAGGAACTCTATTAGCTCATGTTTTTTTCCAGTTGAGACATCAACTTATTTGAAGATTTTGAGCTTATAATGATCAACGATGTTATCTGATTTATGCATATTTTCACAGAATAAATTAATTATACAAAGGTTATTTAAACGGTATTTAAGATTTACCCCCGTATCACATATGCGATTCTGCCACTTAACTTCCAACATTTTTTTTCCATTGAACTTAAGGTCACCACGTACAAAATGAAAATCAAAATTTTTAGAATTTTGTAAAATTTAAAAAAAAACGCCAATTATTAAAAAATTGCCAAATTTAATCCTTGCACATAATATGCTTTTGCGATAAATATTTTAAAAATAATTTTGAGAAAAATAAATTTTTTTTTAAATTTTACGAAAATAAAAACTCATTTTGCACTCAGCCTATCTATACCTTTACCCACGGGTATATGTTCTTTTTACCTGCCAATGACAAAGACCAGAATGTGTTATTATGACAAATTAGGGTTGTCTATTAATAAATGGGACCCACGCTGCAAAAAATTAAACAAATGTTAATAGACATACATAATATAGCAATAAAAATGTACCCTGGGCAGATTTTTATTTATCTTTTTGGAGTCATTTTTAAGAAACAAGGATCTTTTAAATGTTAAAATAAAAATTAGTCTTCCTCTACTTCAATATTTCAATAGGGAATTAAGAAGAAGGTTATGATGTAGAAGGTCCACCAAGCGTGTCCTGTAAGAGATATATTAAACGAAAATTACTTATAATACATCCCTTATCGTATAATACTATATTTAGGTCATCAAACTCTACCTTTATACAAAATGGTTGACCCGCCTCGAGCATTTATTTATGGGGAAAAAATAATAATATTTTTTTGTTGCTTATCCTATATATATGGAAAAACTTAATTTTTTTTGTATTTATAATAAGTGAAGATAAATCAAAAAAGCAATTGTAAACCATGGAATTTCAAATTGCAACGTTTCTATTTGCGACATTGATCGCTACCTTAAACCTGCTAAATGTGGCAGGACAAAGTAGTAATCCGCTTGCTTTAAATTTTGATCAAAATAACAATTCAACAGCTAGCTCATTCCCGGCATGCCCGCTATTGCCAGAAACTTCAAAATGCACCTGTAGGCCAATGTATTTGAATCCTCAGGGTGAAAATATCGTTTTAACAATTCAGTCTCGTTTCATAGTCCAAGTGTTTTGCCGGGCCCTAAACGATGAACATGAGTTGGCCGAGACATTAGGGTTATTCGTTCCTCAAAATACCGACAAGGAAACCAATTTACCTGTCGATACTTCAATTAGCATGGAGCTTTACTTGACACTCAATAACTTGACAAGCTTAGGCTTCGTAAAAAATGTTACCGATAGCATGTTTAGTCGATATAGAATAGTAAAATTCCATTTGAGCCTAAACCCATTCCTAACTAATTTCTCCGAGCCATTTAAAGCCGACTTGGCCAAAAATATTGAATCACTATTCATCGATAACTTTCCCATTTCGGCAGAAAACATCCATCTACTGATTGCTTATCCGTCGATTTTAAAGCTGGATATGCCCAAAATACGTGAGTTATATTACGCTGGTCCACTGGTAACTCTAGCACCCCAAACGTTCGGTCATATGCCGCTCCTAACCACGCTACTCGTAAACGCACGTGAAACGCTTAAGAGTATCGAACCAGCTGGTGCTATACCAGATGGGACGTTGGTTAAAATGCCACAGCTGTTTGAATTCACCCTCATTGGGACCACTTTATCGAAAATGCCCTTAAATTTTGTTTCTGCTATGATGCCGGCCCTCCAAAGGTTACGGTTCAATTCTCGCGCCTATACGACCTTCCGTAAGGAAGACGTACTTATGTTACCGCCGAAAGTTAACATACTTGATTTGTCGAGAGGCTATCTAACCGAAATTGAAGTAGGCGCCATTAACCTAGCTACCAGAAGGTTGCATTCTTTAAGCCTCGCCTACAATGCCTTTAAAGACTTCCCCGTCAATGAACTCATTCTCGAACCTGGGTTGGCTAATTCTAACGAGACGCTGCAATACCTCGATTTAACGTCGAACAAAATTGTAAAATTAGCCGGCGACAGCTTTATAAATGTCGACACGGAAACTAAAATTAGCTCATTGGTATTCCTAATACTACGTGAAAATCGGCTCAATGAATCAGTTAATCAAAATTTACAAGCATTAAGCTGGCTTAGAAGTAGCCTCAAAGTTTTAGACCTGTCCCACAATGGACTTAGGCATTTCCCTACAAGTCTAGCAACTTTATCCAATTTGGAAGCCCTAATATTGCGCGATAATATCTTGACTACCATCCCCTCCCTAATTTTGAACGAATTGCCTAAACTGAACTCACTAGATTTAACGAATAACAATCTGACTAGGTTTGAAGCATCGTCCATATACGGGAAAGGTGACACTAAAACAAATGCGATTGACGGGGCCGCTTACAATTTAAAGAATTTATTGCTTCCTTACAATAGGATAAACAATATATCAGTGTCTCAAACATTAAAAACATTTCCAAACCTTAACATGCTCGATGTAAGTTTCAATCACATCAGTCAATTTCACGATGACCGAGACTATTTCACGATCTCCGCATGGAGCAATTCCACCATGAGATTTGTTTTCGGAGGTAACCAGATATTTTAGTCATATTTAAAACATTAAAGAGAAATGATAACCTTCCGATAAAATTTTATAAATGTGGAATGCATATAAACAGAATTCTTTTATGGTGGGGAGCAGGGGCGTATGCAGAAACTTTTCTTAAGGGGGGGGGGGGGCAAGAAATTTGATTGCAAAATTTATTTATAAGCCCGTATATTTTCCAAAAAATAGCACTTTTATAGATTTTTATCTTTTATATGTTTAATATTATTCAACCGCAAAATACATCATAAAATAAAAAAAAATTTATAAAGGGGGGCAATGGCCCCCTTTTGACAACCCCTAAATACGCCCCTGGTAGGGAGACATGTGCTTGGGGTAAATGTAGAGTTCTTTGAGCGCCATCATATGTTAACTAGATTTTTAAATTTAGGCAAAACGGAAAAAACAACCTGATACTTGAAGAGATTATTATTAATAACAAAAACATATTGATAATAGATGTTTAAAGTACTTGTATCAACGATTGGCTTTGTGGTCAATGTAATAGCCATGGCCCAACACTAAAATTGTTATTTGTATATTAAATTAGGGAATCCTTACCTATGCAATTGCATCCTTAAAACCCTAGTTGCTGTGGAAACTGCCAAAGGCATTCGAAAATTCCAACAGTTGCAATCCCAACAAGCAGTGCTATATGGACCAACAACAAATGACGTTGTCAAACAAAAAACAACTGGCGGGGCTGATCAAACTGGTAGGAAACTGTATCAAATTAGTCAAGTCGGCCCTCTGAGCAGCGGGCCAACCCCGACTGAAGAGGATGAATCGGACGATGTAAACGACAATGACGAAATGACACCAATCATGGACTCTTTAATACCCAATGAGCATTCGACGGAATATGATTTTTGCTACGATCACACTTCAAAACGCATTATCTTCCTCCGTGATCTCGTGAATGCCACTATAGTGCCTTCCTTAAGTGGCTGCGACGTAAAAGATATCTTAAGCAACGTCTTTGCCGTGTAAAAGACATATTTTTGGTGTGCCCGGATAATTTTAACAAATCTATAATATATATTTCATTTTTGATTTGACCACAATCTACCATTTTTCTATGGTTTGTGTCAATTTAATTTACTCTAGGCTTAAAAATTACGTCAGTTAAATATGACATAATTACTAAAGTTCTAATATACGGGTTACAAGTTTAATGCATTTCATCTATTTTTCACAAATTTTGACAATATATGAAACGGAATTTGAGAAAAGAACTTACAATTAGCTAAGTGGTCAGTTAATCCTTTTTTAACTACTGTGAAAAAAGTGTATCAAGAAACAGTTTGATTAAAAAAATAAAAAAAGCAAATGCATCAATATGTCGACAACTTCATCATTCAATAAAATTTTAACCTCGGCTAACGTATAGCAAAATGTGCTTATTACTTGAAAGTACGCCTAAATGGAAACCATTTTTTTTGTAAGCTTAATAATTGTATTTTATATATTAAAGTACATTTTTTATGGAAGTGAGCATAGGCACTTTCAGCTATGTTGTATTGGGTATTATGTTCTATCATTTAAAACCGCTTATAAGCTTTATTTTCTCATTTAAGCATGGGGATTATATTTAGTGTAGCGATGAGCGGGAAGGTAAATTTTGTGTCCTACCTTCCTTTTTTTAATGGTTATTCTTGTGATATAAAATAAAAATTTAGTCAATATAAAAATATACCTTAACCACTGGATATTTCCACGTATATTTAATTAACTCAACAACCCCTCCCCCCATCATTCCATCCTATAAAAAAATCATAGGTACTTTTTCGCTAACATGTGGTCCAGCTAAATTTAAATTTTGCTAACTTACAAATTTAAAATTTAACCAAAATTAATCGAAACAATGGGGTGGGATAAATTTTTCATAAGCCTAATATATATTCTTTTCAGACGTGAGGTCTTTAATAAAAATTACCCTGCCCCCCCCCCCCCCCCCCCCCCCCCCCTTCGCGCCCCTCCCAACATGATGGTGTGCAGTTTAACAAAAATGCAAGGTTGGCTACGGCTAGTGGAAAAAAAGGTTTTACAAAATAAAATCGCTCGCATTTGAATAACCTCTAAGGGCTAGTGTAAAAATTTAAAAATTAAAAACTTTAAAAATTCTCATTTTTTATTAGCCGCTAAAACTTTATTTTAGTAATATTTTTTTTTACAATTTTAAAAAAGGATGCAGCCGTTTATGCCTTTTTACAATGAGCGGCATATTGAGGGAGGGTAAAAAGGGGGGAATTTCACCCCTTCCCCTCCCCTCCCCTCCCCCCCTTATAGAATTTTTTTAAATATGCTCTAACCATAGGTTGAATTTATGTATTAAACATACAAAAGAGAATAGAAATCAATAGAATTGCTTTTTTTGAAAATTATACAACATTTTAAAATAATCTTGCAAATAAAATAATAATGTCAAATTTGTTAATTCTTTCCTCTAAAAAACTTCTTACACCCCTTTAGAAAATTTTCTGCATACTTCCTTGTTTACTGTTAACTTTAGTTTTCAATAAATCAAACTAACTGTTGTAAATGAATTAATATCATCATTAAAAAAGTTAAAAATCTGTTAATTTGGCTAGATTAGTAAAAAAAAAGTTTTAAAGAAAAAATTGGAGCACATATATATATTAGGTGACTAGTGAAAAAAAAATAAAAGTATAAAAAAATTTGTTTTACCTATCGTAAAACTACTAAAGAACATAAATTTTTATTTTAATAAATTTTTTTTTAAATTTTATTTTTACAATTAATTGGTATTAGCTGCAGCCTTTATTTAGTGATAGCGCTGATATAGTTGTAAATAGTTTTTGTTACATTTTCTTTATAACAAACTTATAAGTCATTAATAAACATATCCAAAAACAAATTATAACACACTATTTAAATGTTCGAAAATTTTGCCCACGTGTAAATCAC
This sequence comes from Acutogordius australiensis, assembly GCA_030555515.1. Taxonomy (NCBI): domain Eukaryota; kingdom Metazoa; phylum Nematomorpha; class Gordioida; order Gordea; family Gordiidae; genus Acutogordius; species Acutogordius australiensis. Next base: position 45,914,083 of record CM060243.1, on the reverse strand, counting down.
AGGTGTTGTAACCCACACATTCATATTTTTAAAATTATATAACCATGCTGTTTAAAATTTTCACCTTCATATTTATGATTCAAAATATTGAATTGTTAAGTCCGCTTTTCTATTACGACATTAAAATTAATGAAAAGTTTTATGTGACCGATATAAAATTTCTCGGGACTACGATTGATGCCGAAATTATGAGATATCCAAATCATCAATATATACTAAATAACAAAAGATTTATTAATTTAGCAAAAAATCTTGGCCCATCTTACTTAAGAATGGGCGGGACTGCTGCCGATATGGTTAATTATATTGGGCATGGTAAATCAGATATATATTTAAACACGGTTGAAAAATCTTTTGAAGTTGCTGAAAGCTTTTATTCCCCTGATGATAGTACCTCAATAAAATTAAATAGAGAGCTATGGGATAAAATCAATTATTTTGTAACAAGTCTTGGCCCCAAATGGGATTTTATTTATGGCCTAAATGCAATGATTAGAGATAAAACAAATAATTGGGACCCAGTCAATGCAAAAAAATTGCTAAATTATTCACACAGACAGAATTACTTTTTCCACACTGAACTTGGAAATGAACCCACTGAGTTTTTTGATGTTTTTGGAAATTGGATAACACCACAACAACTTGCTCATGATTTTTATAGTTTAAAAAAGCTTCTCAAAGGTATAATAAATTTGTCATATTATAGCTAGGATATAAAAGTCACAAAAATAGGATTATGATTGGACCAGATATTGTAAATAAATATTTATAAACATATTGCATTTAAATGTATCAATTAAAATTTGGTAATTTTATAGGATAGAGTAAATAACACAATGGAAAAGCAAACTTATTTGAAACATTTTTTGGAGGAATTGGCCACAATACAAGCAAATTACTCAGAACCCATATTGGATAAAATATCTTGGCACAGCTATTACATAAGAGGCAAGGGAGCTCAACTTTCCCAATACTTGGATCCCAATATTTTGGATACACTTATACCAAAAATTGAATCAATCAACCAGGTTGTGAGAAAAAGTAGACTGCCCTTTTTGGATATTTGGTTAGGGGAAGGCAGCAATGCTTGGGGTAGTGGGACACCTAATATGTCAGACAGGTAGTTTATATTTAAATCCTTAAATTAAAGATGTAAACATATAGGCTTTTGTTCACACACAAATCAAATTTTAATTTGATATTTTTTAACATTTATAATTTTTCCTTATTATACATTATATTTTTAAAAATCTAATACATATGGGCTAAATTTAATTTTTTCACCCCTTTTTAACCTATTTTTTATCCTAAATTTTGATATATTTTCATACGTTTTTAAAACCTAATTGGGCAAGTCATAAATTTTAAATCAAAAAGTTTGAGCTTAAGTGCTAATTTCAAATATGCTTTGGTTGCTGCATATTGACCTGTGTGTACTATTAAACCAGACAGCAAAATTTGTAACGCTTAACAATCATTTATGGCAACTATCATTTTGGTCAATTTTTTGGTGCTATTACTAATATAAAATCAGATAATAGCCAATGCCTCCGATTTATAATTAACCAATGTCTAAAATGAGATTTTCCTCTTTCACATTTTGGGCTTCTATATCACAGGTCAAAAAATATCAATGTCGCAAAAAATAAGTTTATGCAAACATAAAAGCACGCATCCCCATGATATTCTTATCTCATAGGTATTTTCCGTTTTTCTTAATTTCTTCCCCCTTCGGCTACTTAGATCCGTTCATATTGAAAAATGTTTTTTTTGACTGAATTGATAGATCTTAATATACCCTAAAAAGAAAAAATTTTAAAATCTTTTTATAAAATAATTTCTTACTTATATTTATGGTATATCAAGAAGCTCTTACATCAGCATTTAGATAATACAAAAGATTTTGCGTCCAATCTTAAATACGGCGCGATAAATTATTGGTTTTAATAAAATATTTACTTGAAGCTTAAATTATACAGTTTAGCTATTGTAAATATGCAAAAAAATTCAGTTATTTGTTTTCATAATCTTTTATGTTTTTTTACATATTTTCTATAATTTTAATGTCTCTAAAACTTAGTTTGATTAGAAAAAACGGTAAACAGATTTGAAAATCCCTAATATGGCAGGCGTCTATGTAGCCAACTCCTTATTATAACCTAGGTAGAAATAAAAGTTTAATAATTTATTTATATTAAGGAAACATTCATGATTAACGCAAGGCGTTTAAATTTTATTATGATATAAAATTTTTATGTTTTATAAATGGTTTTCTTTATAAAATCCTTTTTTTGGTCCAAAATAACTTGAAAGTAAATTGCTAAAAATTCTGAACCATAACCTTTATTTTGATATGTTTGTTATAAAAATCTAAATATGCCAATAAATTTTTTGAAAAGTTAATTTTTTTTTATCTGAACTTTGAACGGAGCATAAAAAAAATTGGAGTCATGGGGAAAAACACTAAATCCGGGATCGTTATTGCAAGTATATTCTTTACAAAAAAAACCCTTGTAAAAAATGCTTATGCTGTTTTTTTTTGATATCCAGTGTTACCCAATTCTCAAGTTAGAAAAAAATGAATACATTGCAAGTCTTAATGGTGATACTAAGTTATACAAAAATGAAACAATTTTTTTTGTAGATGGATTCAATTATATTGTGACATTTGTTCAGGTACGTTGCTGGATTCATGTTTTTGGATAAAATTGGTCAATGTGCTAGCCGTGGAGTGAAAGTCTTCATTCGCCAATCACTATACTACGAAAATTATGCCCTTATAGGGCACGACCTCAAACCAAACCCAGATTATTGGATTGCAATTCTCTACAATAGATTAGTGGGAGCAAAAGTTCTACCCGTCCAAGCATTGGGCATCTTTAAATCCCCTGATAAGAAATATACCTGTAATTTTTGATACACTTTTTTCTTGCAAAAATCATTTAATATTTTTTATGAATTGTTGTTTTCCCTAAAATTTTAACCTGTTAAGCTTATATGAAACTACATTTTCAAATGGACAGAGATTTTGTTGAATCATATGTTTTGCGCAAATGAAAAAATAAACTGGAGGCGTTTAGAGTTCATTCATTTTTTTTAGGATATGTAATTTAAAATCTTCGTTATTACGTTGAGATTCTTTATGTTTTTAACAATATTTTCTTACATCTTGGGCAATTATTTTAATTGAATAGATAAATTTTAATGAATTTATATCTAATTACATATAAGCATAGCTACCATTCAAAATCAAGCAAAAGTTTTTAACGCATAAATTTTTTTCTAACAGTTGAATCATTATTAACAAAAAAAATTTTTATAAACGTGTGAAAGCCTATAATAATGTCAGTTTAAAAAATTAATTTAAAAAAAAATTTGATATACCGTTATTTTAAAAACGCTTTTTCACATACATAGCTCTCCCCAGCAACTCAGTTCGAGTATACGCCCACTGCGCCAAGCACATTCCTGGTGGAGTTGTATTTTACGTAATGAATTTAAACGATCATGAGGTCAGGATAAAGTTCGATAACTTGCCGTTTTCCAGAACCAACCAGAGAGACCAAAAAAATTCCACGAGGAAACGTGTTCTAGCGGATCATGGTTATTTTTTTTTTCAATTTTGTTTAAATATGTTTTATTCGACATTGCTTGTTTTTTAGGCTATACCACTAGATTAACTTTCAAATCTCCTACATTTTATAAAATAAAACGAGATTAAAATTTACTAGTTCAAAAATTCGTTAATATAAAATGTTGTTACATAGAATTAAAAATAAGTAAAAAATTAGACATATTTTGGTAACAAATCACTGGAGAACAAAATTTGGACGATTCTAAGCATCATTTATGGCAACTATGGTTTTTGGTCAAGTTTTTGGCGCTGATCACGAATATGAAATCAGAATTTTAGCCAAGGCTTCAGATTTTTAGTTATTCAGTGTCAAAGTTGAGATTTTCCAATTTTTGGGGTATTTTGGGCTTCTATATCATAAAACCTATGGGTAGTAACAAAAGTTTAAACATATATTTAGATAACGAAAATTCATTATTAACGTATGGGGTTTAAATTTTTTTAAATATTTAATTTTTTTTATTTTTTTATTTTTGTAAATTTAGTGGTTATTGTCATAAACTCCGTTTTTTGATCCTAAATAACTTGAAATTAATTTGCTAAAAATTTATGTAATAACCTTTTTTAGATATGTTTTTTAAGGAAATCGAATATGCCAATAGATTTTTTGTAGAATAAATAGTAAAAGAAATTTTTTGAATTTTATTCTGAAATTTCGATGCGGTTTAAAAAAAATTTGGAGGCCTAATTAAAAAAACAAAAAATTACCTTCTTTAGTTAAAAAAAATATAGAATTTAAGTTACATATGTAATGTATGCATACATTTATTTTTAATTTAATCTTATTTTATAAATATTGCATTATTAAATATATTTTATTTTGTATGCTTTATCGAGAGATATATTTTAAACGTGGCAGTGTTATTCTCCTCTCCGAAAATTACGGCCCTAATATTGTATAGCTAAAAATTTTTTGCTTCTAAATGATCAAAAAATACATAGTTTAGTTAATAATGAATTTATCGTCGGCTTTAATTTTTATCTTTCCATTCAAAGCTGGTCCGGGGGCTTTTGAGTTACGACTCCTACCGAAAAAAAATATATAATTTTTAACTCAAACACTTTTTGTTCTAATTCAAAACATTGTTAAAATTTTATTTTTTAATTTCAGATTACGCATTGACCGAAAACAAGGGTATGTATTTTGGTAATACACAGTTGCAATACCTCTTGATGCCTGGCCCATGCCACCGTATGGAAAATATTTATATTCTCAATAATACTGACAACCCATCTTTCACAAACCATATATTTATCTCATCTGACGATCAAACGACTCCAAATAATACCGATCCACCTCTCCTTTCCCGGGACGTTTGTTTAAATGGAAACGTTAATTTAAAAGTTACACCTAACAGTGAAATACCTTGTGGACTAGTTAGTCCTAAAAATATAACTATTGACCATCATAGCAACGAGAATATCGATATAGCATTACCTGGCTACACGTTTGGCTTTTTCGTATACCCTAGAGCTAACTTTTCGTATTGCATATAGTGTATCAAATTTTGTTATTAGATTTAAGGGTGCGTTCATACTTAATTTTTTTTAGCAGAAAATTTTAATATTTGTCATTTTCATGGCAATGAGATTTGGTTTATTTGAGAAAAAAAAATGTAATTTTATATTTAAAAAAATGTTACTAATATATTTTATTATTTTTAATGTTTTTAAATCCATAATTTGAATCATATATTTGTTCATCTCACAATTTGATTGAACTTCAAATTCAAAATATTTTTCAAATTTAAAATAGTTTTTTCACGCGCCCTTTTTTTAGTTTTTTTGGCTAGGTGTTTGTTTGTATTTAAATAATAAATTCCTTAAATTTTATTTGTAATTTTCAGACGATCTTTTTATATACCCATGACTTTTAGATTTTTTTTATACAACTTAATAATATATTAATTTATTTTAATATAAATACTTAATTATATATGTTATCCCTTACTTAAATTTTAATATTTTACGTTTTAAGACATTTATCTTGAATATTTATTATATGACAATGACATTTATAAATATATTATATTTCTATGTATATGACATTTTTCAAGTTTTACCAAATGCATTATTAAAATTAAAACACACAATTTAAGAAATATTTCTTTGGATGATAAAACTAAACTAAATTCCTGTAAATTTCTAAATTACCGTTATTTATTTTAGATATTGATTAAAATGCTCATTTATAAGATCTTAAACAATCCCAACTGCTCCCATTTTACCACCAATGAATTTAATATACATTTTTCTACTAAATTTTTTTTGATTAGATATATCATAATTTAAAATTTTAGATTATTTAATTATATTCAAAAAGCCAACGGCCCTCTTTATTATATGGTTTTAAAAAATATATGTATTCTTGTGTAAATTTGTGCTATTAAACATATACTATATCTTTTGTAAAACCACTATAATTTTTACTTTAATCCATTGCTATAATGGATTAATATCTAAATCGGCTGACCCTAAGGTTAATATCAGTCAAGAAAATCACTTTCATATATTTTCCTTTTTTCTTAGTTTCTTCCGCCTTCGGCTCCTTAGATCCTTCCATATCAAAAATGACCTTTCTAACATATTTTGTGACCTTGAGAATACACTAAAGAGAAAAAATTTATATTTTTTTTCATATAAAAATCCCTTTTCATTTATCTCAATTAAAAATAAAATTATTTAATACATCAAGCTCTTACATGAGTGTAGTAATACAAAAAAATTCGCGTCTAAACTTTAATACGACACGATATATTATCGAATTTTAATAAAAGAATTATTTGAAGTTTATATTTTTACAGTTTAGCTGTTGTAAAAATGCAAAAAAATCATTTTATTTTTGTTTTTGAATCTTTTTTATTTTTTTTTGTACATTTTTATAAAATTTAAATGTTCTTAACTGACCAACGTAGTTTTTATTGTAAAAGTATTGTTAAAACATTACCTGAAATATTTTAATATCTTCTTTAATTAAACACTTCATTAGTGATTATAGCATCGACAATTTAATTTTTTTGCTATTTACCCAAAATTGTTAAATGCAAAGGTTATACAAAATTTTTTTATAAAAATTAAATTAATCTAAAGTGCGTAAAAAAAACTCCTAAAATTTGAATGACAAAATAACATACGAGCAAAGCTGGCAAACTTGCTCAGTTTTAAAAAAAACATTTTTTTAGAAACAAATAGGGTATAAAGGGGCTAACTTATATTGCTTAAATCTAAATCCTATGAAAAAATAAATAAAAATGGGTTGTATATTTAATGGTCCTGAATTAAACATTTAAATATTGAGATCATCATCTGGATCCTCTTCGTCTTCAATGCCGGGCTCATCCAAAGGTTCGTCGTAGTCAATGTCGTCGGTGTCACCCTTTTTGTTATAAATCTCATCATCTGTAAATATTTTTTGGAAAATACGAAATAAAATGTTTAAAATGACAGAAATATTAATTTTATTAATTATATTTTTAGAAATGTTTAAAGGCGCATATCTCAAGTTGTATTTCGATACAATTAATATCAAAAAAAATATGAGGTAGGACGCATTTATACTTGGATTATATTTCCAAAAAATTTGCCGAAAAAATAATTTTGTTATTTTTTTTAGTATTAGTTCAAACTCAAATTTTTCAAATAAAAATTAAAATTTACATTAGATGAAACGAATTAAGCTATTATATAAATATAATCGTGAACTAAGTTGTTACTGAAACATTTTTATTTCCTTTCAATGTAAAGGAGTTTTTTTTACAAACTACTTATTCATTTTTCAACAAATGTAATTTTTTGGATAACATTTTTGTCTTACCCGCAAAATTTGGTGTTTGATTCAGGGCTGGGAAAACAATGAGCCAAAAAACTTTGGCTCATTTTTTCCCCTAAAACATAAAAAAAGAAAGGGGGGCATAAATAAAGGGCCAAAATAAGAATTCAAAAAAAAGCCCTATTTAAGAAAAGGGGCAAAAATAAACCCACAAAAAGTGGCTCTTAAAAAGAGCCCCAAAAAACCCATTTTATGTTTTCTATAATGATTTCAAAAAATTTTGATGGGTGGGTTATTTTTTCTTAAAGCTCCTAGGAGTTTTTTTAAGAAAAGGGGCTTTTTTTAAACATGCCCCTTTTCTTTTTCCATGCCCACGAGTTTGTGGGCATTTGGAAAAAAAAACCCAAAAACTTGTTAAAAAAAGGCCCATTTAGTTTTTTTTCCCAGCCCTGGTTTGATTCTGTGCATAGGCGTCCTTTTCCCTAAACAACAACTGCTGAGTGACCAATTAAGTCTCTATAAACGGCATGCATACAATGAGAACCTATGCAAAAATAGGGGGCCGGTGAGCAGGCAAATCTAATTATTTTAGTGACAATACTAGTCTTGCCTCGATTATAATAGTCACCCTATAGTACCATATTTTGCAAGGTATCGATGGGAGAAACTCTAAATCCATTTATTACACTGGCCAACAAAAATTGAGCAATGTCATTTAAGGCAATTATTGTTTTTGGTCAAGTTTTTGGTGCTGACGAATATAAAATATTATTTTGGGCCAATGCCTTATATTTTTGTTTTTTCCTTGTTAAAAATTGGATTTTCATATTTTTGGGGGTCTGGGCTTCTTTCATTTAAATTAAAAAAACATTGTATAATATCATGAGGCGTTTTATGTTAAAATCACAAATTTATTTTTTAGTTTTTAAAAATTCTTATTCACTTGAAAGTAAAATGTAGATAATTGTGAGCCTTTAAGGAGTCTAAATATGGAAATAGATATTTATAAAACTTAAGAGTTAAAAATTTTAAAGATTTTTTCTGAATACGAGACCCAATAAAAATCAGAAGTTTTAGAAGTAAAACCAAACCTAGGATTGTCGTGAGAAAAATCTTTAGCAAACCCTATAAAATCATTAATGTTGCTCAATGTTATGAGATAAGGTAAACTATTTTATTATACTAAGAATTTTTTTTCTAAATATACCGTTAACCCGGGTTAAACATCGTGTTATAATAGTACAGGTCAACAAATTTAAATGTTACAAAAAATAAGTTAATGAAAAAGCAGGCATTTCCATAAAGGCCTTATCTCATAAATGTTTTCCGTTTTTCTTATTTCCTCCGAATCAAAAAAATGGCCTTCTTTGACCTCTAAAATATAAATGTAAAAATCTCTATACTTTTTTTTTCATTATTCTTTTTTTTTTTACAATTTTTCTAAAATTTTCAATGTTCATAGCTAACTAACTAAATTTGATTAGAAAAATTGAAACGGGTTAAAAATTCCTAAAATGCCTGGTTTGATCTTAATAGTTAGCTCATAAATTTCAAAAATTTCTTAATATTGTAAGAAAAATTTAAAAATCATAAGTTAAAAGCTTTTTTTCCATATACGGAAATTCATGTTTTTCATTTTATTGTTACATTTTACATGATATTACTAATTACTTGTTCCTACATGCGTAAAGCAAAACAATAAGGAAATAAAATTTGAGGTAAGCAAGCAACAAGCTATTAAATTGCATCGATAAAATGCAGAAGGCAATTACAAAAATAAAATAGAAGTAGTGTAGGCCTAATTACGGGAATGGAACTAGGATTATTGCACAGAATATATTAAAAACAATGTTATTTTTACAGGTAAACGGTAAAAATTTCCACATGCGTTACAAATTCTTAGGTAATCAATGTATGTATGTCAATTAAGAATTTATGTTTATTTCAAAAAAATAGACAAATTTCGGCATTATAAATAAATTATTTGTCTCAAATTTTAAAAAAGTATTTCTGTACTCTTCTTCTCATAAGCAGCTTAAACTGACATAACACATGCCAACAGTTTTTTGAGAGTTAAGAGTTAACTATAGAGATCAAGCCTGCCCTCTTAGGAAATATTAAATACGCTTACCGTTTTTCCTAATCAAACTTAGTTTGTCAGTTATAAACAATAAATAGTTTAGTAAAAAAAGTCAAAATACCAAAAAATCAAAAACAAAAATAAATTAAAATTTTATTTTTGCATATTCACAATATTTAACCTGTTGAGTATAAACTTCAAGTAATATTTTCATTAAAACCCGATAATGTATCGTGTCGCATTTAAGTTTGGACGCAAAATATTTTGAATTACACTGGACAACAAAATTTGGACGGCCCTGAGTATCATTAATGGCAACTATGGTCAAGTTTTTAGCGTTGATAACGAAATGAAATCAGAATTTAAGACAATACCTCAGACTTTTAATTATTCGGTGTCAAAGTTGAGATTTTTCAAATTTTGAAGTATTTTGGGCTTCTATATCATAAAATCTATGGGTAGTAACAAAAATATAAAAATATATTTAGATAACGAAGATATTCATTATTAACGTAAGGGGTTTAAGTTTTTTTTAAATATTAATTTTTTTTTAATTTTTCATTTATATAAAATTAGAGGTTTTCGTCATAAAAATTTTTCTAAATAACTAGAAAGTTAATTGCTAATAAGTAATCTAAATATTCATATAGATTTTTTGTAGAATTAACAAAAAAAAATTGTGAATTTTTTTTTGAACTTTGGACGCGGTTTAAAAAAATTAGAGGCATTGGGGAGAAAAATTAACCTGGGATCGTTATCGCGAGAAAATTTTTTTACGAAACCCTCAAAAAAATCGTTTATGTAGTTTTTTTTGTTGTCCAGTGTTATCTAAATGCCGATGTAAAAGCTTGATATATTATTAAAATCTATTTTTATATATTTGTGAAAATTAATGGAACTAACAAGGGATTTTTATGCAAAAAAGATTTTTAAGTTTTTTTATGGTATATTTACAACTGTCAACTTGGTCAAAAAAGGCCATTTTTTGTTATAGACGGATTTAAGTAGCCAAAGACGGAAGAAACTAAAACGAAATATATATGAGATTAGGCCATCATGTGGATGCTTTTTATGTTTTCATAAAATCGCGTTTCTGTCTTGCATACACAAATTTAGGTTCCTCATTTTCGAGCATTGACAGCTTTAAACAAATTACAAACAGAAGGCACTGAGGTGAATTCTTGATATGCACAATATGAACGTAGGCCAAAAACTTATGTCGACGGCGTTACACATCTCACAATATTAAATTCGACGACCGTGTTAACTTGGTTTGCTCGTTTTAATGGTCAAAACCACAACGCGGGCTATTGCAGTGAAATTTGGGGTAAGATACGGAAAAATGTTATATCCAAACCTTTTTCACCACCATATCATAACAGTTTTACCAAAAAATCCTTTTTTATACTCGTTTCTTATTCCGCCTTGTTTGAAATCAGTTTAAAAACACAGTTTTTTGTAATAGAGCCTTTCTATTTAACTGCGATCTGCCCGAACCAATTTAAAAGCCCTAATTGATAACTCGAAAGCAACTCAAAGACTCTCATTAGAACGAGCTGGCCCTGTATAATATGGTCGACGTATTTAAATATGTTTATATTTAATTATTTGAATAACATTTGATCCGTTGTTCATGTTCCTCGGCAACTGCTTTGTGGGGGAGGCCTTCACGGTGAGTCTGGTCCCGCATCTCCATCTCGTGGGCGGTCCCTGGGGTCAAGCTAAAGGGTACGTGCTTTTGCAAGAGCCGTAATTGTCTTTTCTCTCGATCATCCGAACGCGATGAAATGTTTGTAGGTCCAACCGGTTTATACATTTCAGATTTAGTAGGGTGAACTAGAAAATAAATATCAAGTGTAAAAAAAACGAATGACATACAAATTCTGGTATAATTGGCAACCGACATGTGAAGGGCTGAAGTATTGCAAATTCAAAACAAAGACCTAAACATAATATAAAAAAATTTGTTTGTAAATAATACAATGAAAAAAGCCCTTAATTTTGGCTATCAAAAAAAAATAAATGTATCAAGCTAAAATTTTAATAAATGAGATTAAAAATTTTTAAACAAAAATATTTCTTGGTGTGCATTCATACTTTAAAAAATTTTTTTTGCATATATTTTTAAAAAATATTTTTTTGTAACACGCAGATATATGTATTTTCCCTCTTTCAGTTTTAAGCTAGTGCGGGGCCTAATACATTAAAATTCGAAATAAATTTAAATAAGAAAATTTGTAGAAATAAAAAAATTTGAATCATATGGGCGCCTTCAAAATTAATTCATTTTTCTTAAGAATTTTGTAAAATATTTGTATTTGTTTGTAATTAAACGCCTATATACAAAATGTTGTTAGCACCAAACATAATTTTCTCCAATAGAAGTTTATAAAAAATTTAAATAAAAAGGAGAAGTAAAATTTAGATTTTAAATCCTTAAAATTTTTCAGAAAAAAAATAATCACCTTTGACCGCAGCTTAAATTTAATTAAATATGGAATCATTAAATCAACAAATGATGCCTTAATTACCTTTGGAAGCAGATATCGCTTTTATTTCTTTGATTCTCAATGGCAAAGGTAGTGAGTTGGATAAAGTTGTTTCTTCGGTTTCAAAATATATATTTTCGGTAATCTAATACCGAATTGTATAATAGTTGAATGTTTTATTTTGGTGTACAGAAAAAATGGAATTTAACAATCGAGGTTTTTCTTAAAAATTAGTTTCAAGCATTTCAATTAACTTCAAAATGTTTTTGATGCCGAGGGCAAAGAAATTATATGTTAAATAAAAAAACTGATTGCGATATTCGAGTCCGGCCAACTGGACAAATTAATTAAGGCCCGGGCCAGAATAAAATTTTTTGTAAACTAGGCCCGACCCAGCCCGATACATCTCGAAAATTTTAAAATATTAGCCAAATTTTTTTCAAATTATCAATAAAATACAGAGTTGTGGAAGTAAAACCCATAAACATGAGGTGATAAATTTTGGTTTTTGTAATCTATGGTTAAAAATAAAATATGGGATTTAAATAAATCTCCCTGCCCAATTTTTCAGGGGGACCGAACCAGGCAGGCTTTCAAGTCTCGAACTTATTCTTTAATCTAACTACTCTTCGAGTAAATCTATTTTTGCAAAAATCAATTTAAAAATTTACTAATTTGGCCACAACTAAGTCAAGAACATGTTTATTAACCTGGCCAGGTTTCTTGCCCTCCCTGTTATATTTCGTTGTACATTTCATGGCAAAACACCCAATGGCAGGAATTTGATTTTGGAGCTCAGGATCGAATGGATTCACTTTGATGCGAGCGCTAAACAGCTGTTTTAGACCGGTAAGCGGGTAGTCATCGATTAACCGGGTATCGAGTAAACAGACTACTGTAAAATTATCCTGTTGTATGGAATTAAAAATTAAAAGGCCCTATTCTATATGCTAAATTTAACGAAATTAAAGTTTTGTTTTACCTTGTGAATCATATGATGGATAAAGATGTCTAGTCATCAGGGGCGTATTTAGGGGTGGTCAAAAGAGGGTTGCCTCCCTTTAGATTTTTTTTTGATTTTTATGATGTAACCATCGGTTACATTTATATATTAAACATATAAAAGAAGTTAGAAATCAAAAAATTGCTATTTTTTGGAAAATTTACAACCTTTTAAAATGATTTTGCAAATAATATATCAATTTTAATATTTAATTTGTTGTTGCTTTCCTCCAAAAAAATTTCTTGTCCCCCTTTAGAAAAGTTTCTGCATACGCCCCTGCTATTCATAATAGTTTGTATATTCGCAATTTCTCAAATTAAAAACAAGGGCATGAGAAAAAAAAATGTTATAAATACATCATAATATTGATTACATTTACAAAGGTAACATCTGATCCTTCGAAAATTTTATATCCTATTTAGCAAATTCGTTTGCCATTTTTGGCTACTTGGCCAAACAGCTTTTTGAAAATTTTGAGGACAAACCTGTGTCACAGGCCTTTCATCCAAATCTTTTTCCCCATTAGGGGACGGCAAATCCAGGGCTTTAATTATTTTTACTCTCTAGCAGGCCCCGCAGAGTTTGATTCATGCCGTTGAAATAAATTTTTAGGACTAGGCTCTCAGAGGAATTAATGGCTTTGGGGTTTGTTGGTAATCAATCACCCATTTAATTACAAATTGGGCTTTACGTTAATCCACTATGTGTAGAACAACCAGGGCTGGGAAAACAATGAGTCAAAAAACTTTGGCTCATTTTTTCCCCTAAGGCATAAAAAAAAGAAGGGGCGGGGGTACAAATAAAGGGCCAAAATAAGAATTCAAAAAAAGTCCTTACTAATAGAAAGGGCAAAAAACCCACAAAAAGTGGCTCTTAAAAAAAGCCCCAAAAAGCCCATTTGATGTTTTCTCGATAATAATTTCGAAAAATTTAATGACGGGTGGGTTATTTTTTCTCAAAACTCCTAGGAGTTTTTTTTTTAAGAAAAGGGGCTTTTTTTAAACATGCCCCTGCTTCTTTTTTAAAGCAAGAAAAGGGGGGTTTTGTTTTTTTAAGCAAAAAAAGGAGCTTTTCTTTTGCCATACCCACGAGTTTGCGGGCTTTTGGAAAAAAAACCCAAAAACTTGCTAAAAAAAAGTCCATTTAGTTATTTTTTCCAGCTCTGAATACAACACACTTTGCCGCTCTGGACTTTTTATTTAAATTAATCTTTTGTTTAGGATAAGGGTTTTTTCATATTTAAAAACAGGAAAAATATAAATTCCAAGACGCACACTGCTTACTAAACTGTGCTTCACAAAAAAAAAGCTGTTAATATACCAAATTATTTTATTTATTTAAATATTATCTTTAAGAGTTTGGACTAATAAATATATTTTAACATAGATTTGAGGGTATGTGCAAAAATCATTGGTAACATATAAGTTACAGGTATAGTTAAATTTTTTTAATTATTACCTGTAAATTAATTAAATTTTTTAGAGCTTTTAGCTAATTTATGGATAAATACTTATGTTTAATGAACTAACTTTTTTTATTATTTTTAAAAATCATTGAATTTTTAACAACAATCCGCATATGACACAAACTTTTTTTTGTATTTTACAAAACAACTATCAGCAATAATTCCATCATCTTTAAGATAAATAAGTTATGTAAACAAGTTTAAAAGCTAGAGAATTAAATTTAATTAAGAAAAAAGCACAAATAAATTACTAATTTTTATCTTAATTAACTATAAAATTCATAAGCACATTTAAAATTTAAAATATTTATTAATTATCTATAATTATTTTAATTATTTTGAGGTTTATTTATCAACTATAAGCTAAAATAAATATTTTTAGCTTATCTGTAACCCAGGGGCGTATTTAGAAGCTGTCAAAAGGGGGCAATTGCCCCCCCCCCCCCTTTAGAAATTTTTTTAATTTTTAAGATGTATTTAGCGGTGGAATTTAAATATTTAACATCTAAAAGGGAATAAAATAAAATTGCTATTTTTTTGGAAAATATACAGCCTTATAAAATAATTTTGCAAATAAAATATCGCCATTAAATTTGTAGTTCCTTTCCTACAAAAAATTTCTTACCCCACTTTAGATAAGTTTCTGCATACGCCCCAGCTATAAACTCAATTAGTTAATGTTTTTCGGTTATCTTACTCCTACTCAAAAGAGAATGCAGAATATAGCTAGATTAAAAAAAAACAACCAATATCAATTAAATTTTCTGAGAATGGCAAATATATAATGGTGTTTGGTTAAGTTTAAGAAAAACGGTAAACGGATTAAAATATACAATGCACAATATTTAGTCCTCCTATCGTACAAAACATTTATATCAACAGAAGTTTTAAATTTGTCAATATGTATGTTTAAGAGTTCGAAGTTGGTTTTTCATTTTAAAGTTAAAATATGTATGTTTGCCACTTGCTTTTGCAGAATGCCAATTAAAAGTATTTAAGTTATTTTCTTTTATGAATTTAACATTATAAGGGAAATTGCGAAAGACCTCTTTTGTTATTATTATAAAAGTTATAATGATTTTTATTTCGAAGCCTGAGAAATTTATTATTTAAAATAAATGTATAAAATTTATAAGATATTTTCTACTCAAATAGAATTTCAACATTGCTAAATTTACAATCACACCCATATAAAAAAAATCTAAAACGATTAATTTTTCTTATAGTTTTTCACAGTTTTAGTATGCCCAAAGTAAACATAAACGTGGAAAGTATTTAACAGTATTTGGAATTTAAGGGTGCGTCTAAGGAATAAATTTTTTTAAAAAATTTCGAAAAAACAAAAATTATAAAATTTTTGGAAAAAGTAAATTAACACTGAACATGTCTTTATATAGAATTGAAAAACCTCTGGTTTTTGCGTTTGGAGCGATTTCAAAAATTGCACCGTTTTGGGGAAGTCTTCGATCACAGGGAATTCTAGGCCATCAATAAAAACTGCTCGAACGTTAGTTAGGAATGTTTCTTTGCTATCACATATTAGGTTCAGACCGGAAGAGGCATCACCTTTATTTGTTGGGTCAGGGTAAAACATGTGCGCCAAATCGAGAACCGCAAACATTTCCCGTGGATCGATATGGTTAACATCGGGCGCCAAAGCGTTTAATTGGGCAGCATTTAGGCTACGGTTGAACCAAAGCTGGTGGGCATTTAATACAATCAATTTTTTGTCGTTCACGTAAGTTTGGATATAATTTTCAATTTTGTTGTTACCGTTATCTTTACATGAGCTCGGACCTAACAAATTGACATACAGAATTTTTTGTTGGCCATTTAAATGCTTCAAAAAGTTGCAAAACAAGGATTGAAACAACGGTTTAGCGGGGCATGACTCGTTTAAACCGTCTTCGATCAAAATATTTGGGAACTTTTCTTTCTGCGTGGCGATTAAATTGAGAAGATTCGTTGTCGACATGATTATTTACGCGTATGAGCTTGTTGAAATTAATGCAATCATAGATCTGTTATTAAAATAATAGTTCACAACAAAATTTTAATGATAAGATTTTGGGTTAAATAGAAATTTTTAAAGCAAGAATAATTCTTGACCAAGTTCTGCTACTATTCCTTTAACACTGTAGAAGGTTTGAGTAACCCCTCATCGAACGATCTTTATGGACATCATTAAAAATTTATTGGCCCACAGATCGAATAAATTGGGCACCCCCTTAAAACAACTTAGTAACTTGAATTAATATTGTTTGAACAGAATATAACCATAAGTTTACCCATCGTAAAGTAGTTATTTAACCCAGGTCTATGATCACTTTAGCCAAATCCACCCGACCCGATTATATCGTTGCGCCGGTCAGATGGGTTTGAAGGAACCCATTAATGATATAAATAAACATTCTACTTTTCAATTTCCACTAAAAAAACTAAGAGATTTCCTTATAGATTGGTCTTACATATATATATTTGCATTGTTCTATATAATAATGAAATGCAGTTTGAGATGACCTTTGTAGAATTATAAGCTGATTAGTGCTTAGTTTTCGTGGAAAAAACGCAAGGTTACCAAGCCTACAGGTTGAACTATGATTAAAGGAATGATTACCTGCCTAGTATTAATAAATTATTACATAATGCCCCTACATATCAAAATCTAGGAAATTTACTCATAAGTGTAATATACGTTCATTGTTTTACTACCTACTAAAAAGCTTGGCGACCGAAAAATAGTTTAAACAAAATATATGGAAACTGGATTCCAGTGCAAATATAATCTCTAAGCACGACAAATTTTTTTGTAAAATAGATTTAACTTGTTTCATTTTACTTTCGTATCCAAGCTAATATCCTAAAACAATGGTACGATGTATTTTATTAAACAGATAAAATTAAAAAATTCTAGACAATATATAAAGGTCTGTAGAATAGGTTAAGTGAAAATGGCTGTACCAAAAAAAACTTTTACACCTTTGGAGCTTGTAAGCTCATGTCGTGCGTGATTTACACTCATGATGAGAGGCGTTGAGCCTGATTAGTAATGAAGTAGGTGACCGCCATCAAAAATATTAAAACCGTACATTTTTATCAGTGAGTCTGGACTTGAAAACAAAGATCACGACCGTATATTTAAATAACACCGTGTGATCCGCTTGAATTAAAAGAGACAAAGCTCTGACAGGCCTTCCTATTAGGAAAAACAATTTGGGAAAAACTCCAATATCTCAAGTTGCCAACAGGAATTGCGACCCAAAAAAAGTGTGAAAGATTTTATTGGCTAAACTTTCAAGCGATCCCTTTCTTAAGCAAACTTTTGCGAAACCTAAAGCACAAATTTTTTCCATCTCTTCCGTTTTAAGACACTATCATTTACTATATATCCACAGGGGCGGAAAATTATGGCCTAATGTAACGATCGGCTCTGTTTCTAGATAAGTATTTTGACGTATGCAGATTATTATTAGGCACAATTTTTTTAAGATTTGGCTCAAATTATTATCCTATTCCAACATATTATTCTTCTTCTTGAATAAACAACATATGGCTAAAAAACACGAAACTTTACATTTTTTATATGTTCAAAATACTTGGTAAAACAAAAATGCTAAAAAGGGCAGAGAGTGAATCCAAAATTTTGATATTAGATGATGGTTGGAGGTATTCTTCAGCGATGATTACCTAAGAGCTAAGCCTAAATTTCCCGACCAATAGTCATCTAGCTGCTCTTCTTAAAATTTTCTATGCGTTATAGAAACCTGTGATATCGGAGTCTCTTTTAAACCAACAAACAGCTTACCCGTCAGAGCTTTGCCTCTTTAAAATACATGCGGTCCCGCGAGTAAAAATAAAAACACGGCGAGGATCTAGTTCTTTAATGCCTTGGCACTCAAAAAAAATGAATGGTTTTATTTATCCAACTAGTTATTAGACACGCTCAACGCTGCTTCATTTGGAATGCAACAAAAGCTTCCAAGTAGATTCGTTCGACCTGTTTTTGAATTAACTCAGAAACAGAACCATTTTATTCAAATAGCAGGCTCAAGTATTCTTATATAAAACCATTTTATAATATATACTTCGTTATAATTTGCATTAAACTCTGAAAACGAGTTATTCAGGCTCTATAATAACCTTTATAACATTCATGCAATGCATTCATTATACATAAACTAAATCAATCACAAAGGTTCAAGACAAATTTATTAATTAACTTGCCTGTCACAAAAGATGACAATTCAAGGTAGGGATGTCACAAAAAATTATTGTGGTATGTGTTCTTAAAAAATTAATTTCTTTAATTTAGATACTTTTTCTAAAAGAAATTGAAAAAAAAATTCCAATTTAACATTGACAGGCATAAATTACCCCGGAATCTTTTAATATCTAAACCTGGCCCCGTTAAATTATGGGCGGGCGTATGGGACAAAAAGACAGATTTTGTATTTTCATTAAATTTTAAGTTAATTGCGTTTCCTAAGACTTGTGATCAGAATATAAAAGATGCTAGTTTAATACCAAAACCTAGGATCCAACCCGGCTCCTATATAAAAAAAGGTTATTTTTTTTTATGTTACTAATATCATCAGGCTTATGTTTCGCCGAGCTTAGGCTCTCTCTAACAAATGAAGTCTTTGTGTTGACAGTGACCCATCTAACAACTAACCACGGTCACGGCGCTTTCCTCGAGTGTAGGAAACAAAATATATAAGCGCCTACGCTCATCCGACCTTGTTTTACTAAATAACTTGACGTCCACCCATCCTAAAACAATTTTATCGGGATAGCACAGTGGTAACATCTCCCTGTGTTTCAGGCAGGAGGCTTGTACTTGATTGCGCACAGACGGCGTTTTTCTTCGGAAAATAGCAAACATTTACAATCACTTTAAAGTGAGAGGCCTGCATAGGAACTAGACCCGAAACGAAATACCTAAAGTGAGACCATCCATTAGCTAAAAACCTAGGTTGCCAGCGTGCTATCAAATCTTATTATTTAACAATTCCATTATGCCCAGATAAAATTATTCGAAGCCTTTAATGCTTACAAAGCCTTTTAAAGAGTTATGGTGTGGAAACCTTAAAACTATTGTATTTTTGTGGTTGATTTATATGTATACAGAGAATGTCAAAAAATTTTACTTAAAAGTCTCGAAAATTTATAGATGACTTTAACATTTTCTGACATTGTAACTTTGGCAACACTTTAACAAATTACAAACGAATCCGTGTAATTAAAATGTGAGGTGTATCTAGGATAGATTAACTGTAAAATACTAAAAAAGGTGAGATCTGAAGGCTTACCTTATTAGCTTAGATCGTAAAAATAATGGTAATGATTTGTTAAGCTACATCGTGTTTTAATTTAAAGGTCGTAAAGAGATTTATATGACGATAATATTTTTTTTACTTGAAAATACAGTGGCAGATATTCGTGAACTGTGTCACACAAATAACTCAGCGCCGCTTTTTTTAACGTTTTTAATTTTGAAAATAATAATTTGTACGTTTTTAAACGATTAAAAATTTACCTGGGCACCTAGTTTGAGTATTCATCCTGATAATAAATTTTAGACATGTTCAAAATGCCATCAATTGCTCTATAATATGCTTCGAAAAAATATAAAAAATGGCTCTTTAAAAAGATTGATGAGAGATACATTGGGCAGTGCTTTTTTGACCTTGATCTAAGGGTGTCCTAAAATATATATTGATGACCATGCTAACTCTATTTGAAATACAAAAGTATTCTTTAATATTCATAAACTATCCAATACGGCAACATTTGAATTAATTTTAGGATAATTTTTAAGTTCTTAGTTTGTAAAACTTTAGCTTCCATAGTTAGTATGTTAACAAAAACATTTTCAATCGTCTGAAATGAAGTGGTGTTGATGACTACACTTAAACTTGAACGAAATTTTACTAAAATATAAATTAGTAATAAACTGAAAAAATTAAATTATGTGCTTATTTTGAATTAAATCGGGCCACTTTGTTAGTTTGTGAACTATGTGTTATGCCCTCAGGTAAAGCACTGTTGAGCCTGTTTAGTAGAATTAATCAGTGACCCAACGGCCTCAAAAGTTTTCCGTTTTTTTATTGAAAGCCGGGTCAATCTCAGTGACACCGTCAAAAATGAAAAGACTTTTATACCATAGATATCCATATAAAAATTCTGCATTATATAGTTAAAAAAAATTAAGGCAATCTTCATTCAGTGTAAAAAATTTACCCCCCCCCCCCCCCCCCCCTTTTCCTCCCCCGACTTTTAAAGCACTGCCCAGTTTTTGTTTTCGGCATAATAGAATGATTCCGGGCAATGCAGTTTCATGCCAGTTGATATTAGCATTTCTATAAGTCGTGTGATAGCGTTGGTCCAACTCAAGGTCCGAATGATTTCGTATGAGAAAAACTCAAAAATCCAACCATTTTATCCAAAAGTAAAATTTCATTAATCAGGGTTTCAAAAAATCGTTTTGATGGTTTCTCATTAGCAAATAAATATATAAACATTGGCGTAAAAAAATTTTTTTTCTACAATTTTTATTTTAAAATTCCATCAAAATTTTTATAAATTTGAGCTTAAAATCTTTGAGACACAGTTGTCGCGTTGATGTTCTGTATCGCATAGAATAACGGATAGAGCCACTACTAAAATATCACAGAGATATGCAAATCGCATTGATATTTTAATATATAAAAATTTAATTTAAAAAATTTTATTTAGCACAAATTGATATCGAATTTCAAATTAGAACATAATCTAAAAACACTTGGTATATTTTTGTATATTAAAAAAAAATGAAAATTATGTGCTATGCGGTTGACCTAATGAGCTAATTTTCACAAATCGTTATTTTTCCGTAAAAACGTATTATGCATTACGCAGTTGAGAAATTGTCGTCTCAAAGTATTTTTTTTCATCTAAAAAAACTATTAAGTGAATTTTTTAAAATATTTTTGCAAATTGACGAAAAATGTGATTTTTAATCGGTCTTTGAAGGATTTCGTTCAAACATTTAGTGCTGTGACAAAAAAATACAATTGGGTTTTAGGTTTCCCATATGGACTAACGCCATACCCGTTTAAGGTTATGACTCACCCGTATGCCAGCGACCTAAGGTTGTAGCCTAGGCTCTCACTTTATGCAAAAAGTTTAGGGGTGCCCAAAGCTTTAGTAAGACATTCAGCGGCCTCAAAGTAGTTGCACATATACAATTTTTTCGAATAAAAAAACCTTCCTGTGCGCGGAGGTTGAACTCACAACCAGGGCTGGGAAAATAAGGAGCCAAAAAACTTTGGCTCATTTATTCCCCTAAAACATAAAAAAAGGCTACAGATAAAGGGCCAAAATAAAAATTCAAAAAAATCCCTTTACAAGAAAAAGGGCAAAAAAAAACCCACAAGTGCCTCTTAAATAGAGCCCCAAAAAGCCCATTTTATGTTTTCTTTATAATAATTTCGAAAAATTTTAATTTTTTGATGGGTGGGTTATTTTTTCTTAAAGCTCCTAGGAGTTTTTTTTGAAGAAAGGGGCTTAAACATGCCTGCAAGGAAAAAAAACTCAAAAACTTGTTGAAAAAAAAGCCCATTTAGTTTTTTTCTCCCAGCCCTGCTCTCAACCTCTTGCGTTTAAGACAGGAATGTTTGCCTTAAGCTATGTGAGCCGCTAAATTGTGACAAAGCAAGAAGGTTTTGCATTCAGTGCCCTAAATATAGAGGCTTATGTAACATGCCCCCCCCCCCCCCCCTGGGAATTACCGGATAAGTATCGGATTCCGGAAAAGTCTTTTTTGATGTAATTCAATTCGTCATTGTATATCATTTCATAATAGATGTTGTATTAAAACTAAGTTTTAGTTAGATAAATAATTTAAACAATTTTTACCATTTGACAAATGTTGTCGGCATTTTCCTGAAAAGAATATGAGAAATGAATCAATGAAGATGACAAGACAAATCATCACAACACGGTAAAGGATAAAGCCGATTTGATAGAAGAATAAAAGTTTTGCAGCTTTGCACAGGTATCAAATTACGGGCAGAAAGTTTTTTTTTGCTTCAACTGAAAGCTGGTGGAAGGAAGTAAAATGGGAAAATCTTAAAAAATTAAGGATTTTATAGCTACTGTTTGGTTAATATGATTGTAAACCAAAAATCAATTTTTGCGAGTTCTGTTAACATCGACATGCTTAGGGAATGGAATCTTGGTATAATAGAAAAAAAAACTGGAGGTCGGCTATTTATCAACTATCAATTCAAAAGAATTGATAGCCTCAACGTGCCGGCCGAATTTTTCGGACATTTGTAAGAGTATAAGAAAAGAGTCAACTTCAGATTATATCTAACAATCGAGAGACACGAAAGTCCTTCTGATAAGCGGTTAGGTCGAAATATAAGAGCCAGGCCTAATCTATACGGGCCTGTGATACAAGATGATTTTTTTTATTATCACGCGATTAGGGATATTATTTTTAAACTCTGTATTTTAATTGCTAACTTACGCTCGGGCCAAATTGAATTTAGTCCGGGCCCGTAAAGTAAAATATAGGTCGGAGGCGGGCAGGGACGCAATGTTACGACGCTCTTTAAGGTCTTCTCTACATAAAAAGATATATAGCCTAGTTTAACGACCGGTTTTCAATAGATTTTAGGTTTTGGCTCCCTTAACGTATAGCCTGCTATATTTCCGCCGTCCCGACATGGTTTATTTATAAACGGTAACAAACTTTTCTCGGGCATCGAGAAATATGCAAATTTAAAAAGCTTTCAGCAAAATCAAGATTTAAAACGGATAAGACAGGAAGGCGAGAACTGGCTGATGAAAGCTTGCGCAAATTTTAGAGCTATTTATATTAATATTCGCCTAGTATTTTATTTATAATTTAAAAAAATACTAAATTAAATTGGATTTTTAATTATACAATTGTTGTTAAAATTTAGTTAATTTAAATGTGTATTGAAAATTAGTTAAATTTTTTTTACGATAATTGCGCATATGGTTAAATATCAACTTATATTTCA
Organism: Acutogordius australiensis; assembly: GCA_030555515.1. NCBI lineage: Eukaryota > Metazoa > Nematomorpha > Gordioida > Gordea > Gordiidae > Acutogordius > Acutogordius australiensis. The sequence continues at coordinate 45,890,611 of CM060243.1, read as the reverse complement.
TTATTATATTTATTAACAAATCTAAGTGATATATAATCATGTCAGGTATTAGCAACCATTTAGCTAAAGTAATATTAAAAATAAGATTTACATAGGTGAATGATATAAATTAGCACAATATTCATTCGTTTAATCATTAAAGAGTTGGAAAACTAATACAGAAAATCGAATATTTAAGTCCGATCGGATTATTTTAATCAAAAAAGGACCCTTAAAACTAAGAATATGGCTAACAAACATTGTTAGCATCGTTGCTATTTAAAAAATTTCAAATCTTTACAACTTGGTAGGTGCATGTATCTAGGTAAAAGTGAAAAATCTAACCTATGTAAGGACCGATATCATAAAGGTAAATATGGTATGGGTTTATTGCTTTTCAATTCGCCTAGCAAAATTTTATATAATATTGTGTCAGACCCTTCAAAAATGTGTTATTTTATCATATAATTCTAAGGTGTGCGTAATACAAGCATTAAATACCAGATATATACACTTTATACAAAATTATAGATTAAATTCTGCTGAAAATGTAATTAAACTAAAATGATATGAGATGTTCGTTTATATTGCGCAAAGGTGGAGATGCTTTTAATTAAGTCATTAAAAAGGGTAAAAAAACGCAAAACTTGTAACGAACCGACTAAAAAAGAAAAGGCCGCCACATAAAATAAAAGATTCCAAGGTGTAAACGAAACCCATATAAAGATATTATAAATTTCCAGAAAAACCGGAAAAAAGGGTGAGAGTTCATTTGAAAATGCTTTGTGTATTTTGAATTACAGATTCATACTTTTGGTTAGGATAGGATATGTAATGTGTTGTGGTTTGTATATTGCACTTTTACAAAATATTGTTGGGGCGAAAACAAAGTTTATAAAAAAAATACACCACTAAAAAAAACCAAGATATTACAAGTCTCAAGGGGTTCCCCATATTTAAAGATTAATAAATTAAAATTTAAATTTGTTTTAAACATATTCAAACGTATCAAAAAAAATTTCGAGGTAAACGGTCCAGCCCGGCCCCCGTGGAGGTCTAGGTAGAAAGAAATATACATAAATTATATGTAATCATGTCATAGTCCCTGGATTCGCAAAAGATTTAGAACGTAACCATTTAGCGTCGTTCGATAGGTTGTTAATGTTAAATCGATTAGGTATTTCGGGTTTAGAGAGGCGAGGCCCGTAGGGGTATTGCTTTCGATCAGCTGTTTGAGGCATTTTACTGTTGAAGAGGGCAATCTTTTCCCGTATTTTGTTACTGCATGAGCCGATAGTAGCACTTAAAGGGTTTGAGCTGTTGATATCGGCATAACTATTTTTAGTTTGGTCTTCACTCCCCTTATTTTCGCTGGCACACTGAGTTGTAACAGCTGTGCTAGGTGTATTCGCTGGTGGCACAGATGACTTAAAGTTGGATGAGCAAGCTGATGAACGCCGTCGTACGAAGGTGAAGAAATCGGGTTCGGTTATTTCGGAAGGGCGGACTAACAGTTGATAAGGGGAATACACATTAGCGGCATTGCCGCTATAAGGCGGCGGCGGCGGTGTTTTGTTAGTGCTCACTCGTCTCCTAAGCGGCTCAGGGGTCGTGGTCTGAGAAGCGAAAGTCAATTTACGGTAGGGACCTGGCGTAGTTGAAGTAGGTTGGGGAAAAGGTGATTTACTACGGGGCGTTGGTGTTTTGGGCTTACCATTTTTATTGATGTTATCATATAGATTAATATTATTGGAGTCTCGATTAGTAACCGTTTCTCGATGAGCGGAATTGGATGGGGCAGCAGTATCCATTTCGAGTTGGTTTAAACGAGCCGGGAAAGGGGTGGGACCGTTAAAGCTACTGTGCCGAGATAGGTTTGGCGTACCACAGGACCCACGGTGGTGCTGCTGCTTCATTCGCCTGTAATAAAGATTTTTGGGGGTCGGGTCAATAGTTATGCGTTCCCAATTGTGGTCAACTTCCTTGATTTCATCCTCACCATCATCATCATCATTACTTTTACGAATTTCTGTATTAAGTTTCACCCGTTCCATCTCGCTGGGGGCTTTGTCAGTTATAAAATCATCAAACGGCATAACAAGAAGTGGAGAGTTATTATCGGCAACCGTTAGGTCACCCGTGTTTTTCCTCTTCTCGTACTTTAATTTAGGTGAATCGTTTTTGACGGCGCGAGATAAGGATGGCGCTCGGGTCTGATTAACCGAGCATAAGTCGCCGGATTCGGCCCAGGCATGGGTCGATGTATCACGAGCTTTGTTTGAACGAAAGTGAAAATACTCATTTTCGTGTTTCTTTCGGTCACTCGAAAGAGTCTCAGGATTAGAGGGCTCTTTAGATAAATTGTAATTTGAATTTTCCACTATATGGACCATCGGAGCCACGAAAGCCACTACGGTAGGGGACCGGCTTCTCTGGTCACGGCTTTTATCATTGTAAGGACTAAGTTGTGATAATCGCTCAGTGCTTCTAATTGTATCGGGGAAACTTTTTTGCGGGTTACGGACAAAGGTTGATTTGGTTCGACGAGGTAAGGGAGCACCGGAAGACAATTTGTGGTCCAGGATTCGCGAATTTTTGCGATCCAACGTGGAGCTTTGGTTATTACCGTCTCCATTAGATTCGTACCGTGGTTCGTTATGATAGTTGCAAGTGTCGGCGGCAATTCCGCTTTTATCGCTTGCCGTCATAGTCATGTCAATGTAACCGGTTTCGTTGGAGGAATAAATGCGAAGGGCTTTAGGTGACGGGTGAGCCCGCAAGAAGGTGTGTGATGGCATCACCTTGGTGGTGTCTGTCCGAGGATTATTCTCATTCTTTGCCTGGATTTTGCTTGGCATGCCGTCATTTTCGATTAATTCGTTTGAATTATTTTGAGATCGAACACCGTTTAAGCCGTTTGACTTAAGCCCATAATTACCCCTGTTGAATTTAAGCGAACGAGACTTGCCCCAAGAACCGACCGAGCTTTCACCCTTTCCCGAGTCGGGGGCACACGGGGTGTGATAGGGCGAGCCGCCGTATTTCACGGCAACCTCGTTTGAGCCGTTTGATTTGGAATTATCAAACAGTAACGGAGATTGGACCAAAGGGTCATCAAGGGGTGAAGAAGTTTGTTGTTGCCGTCGCGTTGAATGAACAGATTTGCGAATAGCTTGGGGTGTTGAGAGCATAGGTGACTTATTTACAGCTTGTACCTTTTGATCGAACACAACCATGGGTCGGTTACATTTTATTTGGGTATGTATCCAAGCGTTGTTGATCACGTAATTGTGTGAAATAACCTTCGGGGCAAAAAGATTAGCGGTAGGAGACGCTTGTTCGGTGCCAGGCGGAAATCCCGAATCGTAATGGTTATTTTCATTATTGGGGTCGTTTTGAACTAAATTGGTAAATATAAAATGTGGGCTGCTCGTGTTATCGCAAGGAACAGATTTGGATTTGACTTTCTTATGGTAGATGATTGAACTCGGTATAAAGTCGGCCTGGAATATTTCGGCGTCATCGTCATTTAAAATACGGTCCGCCGAGCGGGGCGAAGATACGGGAGAGGAACTGGGTTTCGCGGGCCTTGAGCAACCGTAGGTAGTGACATGTTTAAGGTTCGGGATGGGTATGATGATTTCGTTGGAGTTGGGAGAATCCAACACGTATTCCCGGAGTTCGCCTCCGCGAGATTCAAGGTTTTGTCGGATATTCTGATCGCTCCCGTCCTTTGAGGGTGATTTACGTCTTTGTAGGGGTGGCAAGTTTTGAGGTAGACTTTTTCGAGCCCTGCGGTGAGTTGCAGAGTATTCTTGGTTTGAGAACAGCTTGTTACAAGATCCATGATCAGTGTTAGGGGGCAAATGTAGGTGTCGAGGTGTTTGTTTTTTTATCATGATGCAAGTACCCGTGAAATTGGGTAAGTTATAGGGCGGTTGTTGTTGTTGACCGTCAAGTGACATTTGGTGATGATCGTTATCCGGTAGATGGGGCTGCTTTAAATGCGACGCAGTTGGTTGAGTATAATCAATTCCCGATAGATGCTGGGGCAGCATAGAAGCTGTTGGCAGGTACGTAGGTAAGATAGAGCGAGCATTTGTGGATTCCATTATTGTTTGGGCCGGCAAAACACCTAGCAGGTTGTTAGAGGCGCCATTGCCAGACTGAGGCATGCCACCGACCGTAATCGGGTTTGATTGTCTAACCATCATATTTACGCCTTCGTTTCTGGCAGATTGCGCAACTACGTGATTATCCGTGGTATCTATAGAAACAGAAGCTTGTGGGGCACTTACCTTCTCCCAATCGTAAGGGTCGTCAGGGCTAGCGCCAATGCGTTTCCGCCAAGCGCGCAAAAGTGTTGCCACATACGCGTAATCGGGTATGTCGTAATACGAGTCTAACGTTTTGAGATAATTGTGTATTTCGTTGAGCTCGGGATAGTAAGGAGCGGCATCGTCAGCGCCATCAGCTGATTTTGAACAAGGCGCAACGTGGTTGTTTAAGGGTGAGGCCACGAGAAGTTTGGCAAAGTCACAATTCTCCTTAATTTCTGCTACGCGATCTTTGTCTTTCACCTTTCGCCAAGGCAAGTAACCGAGCGTAAATTCGACCAAAACGTAAAACAGGGACCATATATCGTCTCGCCGGGATAGGTCGTTGTTACGGTGAGCGTTGAGCGAAGCGTACCTCACGGTCCCGCGAAAGCCGGCGGCTTGTCGCGGAGGCCGTACGTTGCCGAACGAATCGACATATTGACGGGCCAGTCCAAAATCAAGGGCGTAAATGGTGCGATCGGAATTATCAAATTCAGCGTTCGTTAGATTGTCAGGCTTGGTGGCGTGAATGGATGAGGAATTGTTAGGTGGCCGGTCAGGTAAACCCAAGTTATCACCCCCAACATTGCCTCGGTGGGAGGTACTAGGGGCAGATTTTTCGTCAGCAGCAGCACCAACACCACATGAGTTGGTCGATTGAGCGCGAGTTCTATTTCGATGTCCAAGGCCTACGGCGAAATTAGACGGTTTAACGTCACGGTGCAAAAAGCCGGCTTCGTGAATGTCCCGTAACGCGTTCAGAATTTGCAGACCAACGTTTACCACGGTAGCTTGGGAGAAAGCACCCTTAGGCCGAAGTCGTCTCAAGTGAGCGAGGTTACGACCTCGGAGCGACATAACCATGTAACTGAAGCGCTCGTTTCGACCACACCCGATGAGCCGACAAAAATTGGGTTTGTCTTGTAAGCGTTTTAGGACAAATACTTCCATTTTAAGGACCTGTTTGCAAGCTACTGCCGCAGGAGCGGCTATACGACGCGCTGGGCTGAGTTTTAGTTGTTCATTCATTGCCGGGCTGGAAGGTGTAGGTGAAGGGGAAGTAGCACTTGGGCATGGTTCAATTTTCACGGCAACTCGATATTCGATCGGTTGAGATGGCATATTATTTGAGGAGGTACTTCTCAAGTTGGATCGACTCCCGCTAAGAGAGATAGAACCGGTATCAGCTGTTGCCCCCAATGACGGTACGAGGGACGTTTTACTACTCTTGAATTTGGTGTCAATGGCTTCGTAAATGTCACCAAAACCACCGCCACCAATTTTACGGATAATTTTCCAACGGTCCTTGATATAATCGCCGACGTTGACAAGATTGCTGGCCGAGGATGTATTGGTGGTTGTCATTTCTACTACGCGAGGCGTATCTCGACAATTATTGTTTTTATTATTATTGATAATATCAATATTGTTATTATTATTCAAATCATTATTATTCTTAGCTACTTCTTCGATATATTTTCCCTTAATAGCTAAATCTACCGCTCCATCTGTGGCCTTTTTCATCTTACATTTCAATTTTTCGCATTGGTTGTGACGTTGGTTCAGAGCTTTTTTCTCAACTCTTGGTTCGTTTCGAGGTTGTAATATATCGCATCCCTGCCGATTACGGCGATGGTGTTTAGCATTGGCAGCATGGCCGTGATGGGCAGGATCTCTTACATTGTTTTTTCGATAGACTGGTTGATCGTTTTTACTTTCATGTGTCAGTTGATCCTTACATGCTTTCGAATGACGCCTATCAGGTGAGTTTGATCTTGAACAATCATCATTCAATTTATTAAGTTGATCTTCGGAACCTTGGGCAATGCCACGTTCGTATTGGGCTCGACTGTCATCGTAACCAATGTTGTAATGGCTTGAGATGTTACCATTGACCTGATTAGTATGTTGGGTGATAGCGAGTGGGTTATTTCCATTACCGGCAGTAGGGTGACCGTAGGTATGCTGATCATTACGACCCAAGGAAAAGAGGGGAGGCGGGGACCGCGTCAAGTTTTCCGTATAGGGCGAAGGTGATCTCGAAGCATCTAAATTGTGCCTTTGCAATGCCTGGTGACAAAGTACGTTTTCAGCTTGTCCCATTTTTAACATCTGAAACTCCTCCAGTAATATTTGATAACGTAGTTTAATTGAGCTTTATCTGCTAATTATCTATATTGATGGTTAGACACTCATTGTATGTAGTAGTACAATTTAGTTGAGAATTTTGAGACATAGTCCTCGCGCAATCAGGTGTAAGTTGTTTGCAAACATCTATAAGCGCGCATATTGGGTAAAATAAATATTATAGATAGCCACTCTTTATGTATTAAGATGATAGCTAAATCATAATTTTATTTTTTAAACGATCACCTCCGCCCTCTACGACAAATAAAAGCTATTTCTAAAAGACTTAAAAAAAAATACACGGAGAATCACCCAGCTTGTAATATTTCAAACGGGGGTTTAAAAAGGTAATCAAGGTATGGGTTATTTTACACAAATGTGATTGGGTGAGCATTCAAGATTCCAACAAGGTGGGAAAACACGGCCGGGGCATATGACCGGTAATTTGAGCGGAACAGTTGTAAAGCCTTGAAACATGTCCAATTGTAGTATTTAACCTTAATTTGATGGCCGGTGATTACAAAATTAGGACCACAAAAAATACACATCAGCCCCTACTCTGTTATTGTAAATTTGATTCTATTAAAGCGATATTTTTTTTTCTAATTAACCCGATATGTAATCGAACCTAAACAATGCTACTGTTATAATTTTTGAATTTAATCCGATTTCGACAGTCGTTGAAAAGCCATTTGTAGAGCAACAATGCGCATGCCTCGACGAAGCCTTAGACTTAAGTATTATTGAATGAATACAACTGGTTTTTGAATTTCGGGGAAATTTTATACAATTTAACCTAATCAGCAAGTTTGGAAGCAAACAGTGTAAAGGATGCGTTCATTTATCTAACTTAATGAATAACAAGATCTTGTTCAGGAAGGGGGGGGGGGGCTGAGAATTAAGGCGGGTAACTTTTTGCCGCGTAATTATATTTATACATCAGGCGGGTTTGGGAAGAAAAAACTAAATCAGGTTAGAGAGAGAGAGATTGTTTTCTGTTAGAAAATATGCCGTTTTGATAATAAAATTAATATTGACAAATTCCAAATTAATGGATAAGTAACAAGTGTAAGGCAACTTTCACGTAAAAAACATTGCAAAATAATGAGAAATTTAACTGGTAAATCTATTTTTCACAGTAATAGATTAAATATGGTGAAAACAGGTGAAAATTTTGAGGAATAAAGTTCAGATTTCGACTTTTTTGCATTCATTGCGGCAAACGAAGCAGGTAATGGATGAGTTAAAATGAAGTATTTGTAAGAATCTTAGTTAAAGGTGCATATATATATATATATATTATATATTGTTCGGGTATTATGGAGTGAAAAATGCAAAAAAAAAATGGAATAGGAAAATGAATCAAAAAAGAAAGGTGTGTGTGTGAGTATTTATAACAGGTAAAAAAATATATGTAAATTAATAGATCAAAGGGGAAATCTAACTGTGAAAATCTCTGCCATATATGTTTATAATAACCATATATAAATCTTATGCGTTAAGCCGGCATGAGATTGATAGATATTCAATATTTTAAAGTTTAATAAATAATAATTAGCATAAAACCGTTAATTTTTTTGATATATAATATGAATATGTTTTATGTAAGGCATTAGGGGTGCTTCAGTGAAAATTAATATATTATCATTGACGGCTTTAAAAGGTCTGGGGGGGGGGGAGGGGTGCAAAATTTATAAATAATATTTTTACCTTAGATTTATAAAGATACCGTGAAAGAAAATATAGGTGTGCGTCAGAAGAGTATTTGAATAAAACGTTATGTAGCAAATATGCAAATCTTATCATTTTAACAATGTTTTATTGTACAGGTGGAAAACAACTCGATGTATTCACGCCGCTGAAATGTAAAGCAAAATAATGATTTTAAATAAAAACAACGAGGACAACTAATAATATTTTTTTGACCGGTAGTTTATAAACGTTAGGACGAGGGCTCACATACCTATACGTATGGGCATTAGAATTAAAAGTTTCCTAAAGAAAAAACAAACTCTCGGTGTTCTTAATTACGCTAACACCGTTTAAGGTTGATAGAAGTTTATGTCAGAGCAGTGAAAATTAAAATCGTTGCCTCTTATTGGGCCAATCAAATGACATTTTCACGCGCGCCCCATCAAGGCTCCCACTTTAGGTACATTACTATAATGGGGTCAAGCCAACAGCTCAAGCAAGCCACATTTAAAATGCACAGCTGGCCGCGGCTCTCGGTAAAATTGCAACTTAAGATAATTTGTTTTTATACGCCTAAAACGCACAGTTCTTGCAGAATTTATTAGCATGAAAACACTATTATCAACGTTTAAAGATAAAAGACTTGCTTGGGTTGGTTTTTTGCCCCAAGTTGCCTTTTGCAGGCCATGATAGTATATGACCGTCCATTCATTAGGTACGTTTTTTATATTAAATAATTAAATGTCCCGTGACTTGGGTCGACGCCAAGATGTAAAATATCCTGATTTAATCTTAAAAGAACGAACCTTAAATTAAGACACAGTACTGAGGGGTGACCAGTCAAATAACACTTCGCCTTAACGACAGTGGGATTTTTATATACCTGAGGGCACGTGCAAAGTGAGTTTTTATTTTCGTAAAATTTTGAAAATTCTGAAAATTTTAAAAATTTATTTTTTTTCAATATTTTTTTTCAAAAATTTTTTATTTCAGAAAAAGCATTTTATGTGCATATATTAAATTTGGCAAAATTTTGAAATTTTGCGTTTTATTACAAAATAAAATTTTTTCAAAATTTTGAAAATTTCACGAAAATAAAAACTCACTTTGCACGTGCCCTCATATAATATTATGAACCAAATTAAAGGCTATCGGTTTTATAAATTCGAAGTTGGTTAACAGACATATTTTTGATAAGACGCTTACACTGGGGTCCTAAATTTATCTTAAAAAAACTATATATTTATAACTTGACAAATTTGGCTTTAAAAATAACTTGTATCTGGCCCGCCCAAACTTATTTAATAAATTCTGCAGTAATATTAAAAACAAAAGGTTTGTTTTTTTTAGCTCTACGGGGAAGAAAATGAGGCGATTGAGCTCTCAATTACGTTTAAAATGTTATTATTATTATTATGTATAAGCAAAAAATTTTTTTTTATAGAATTAAAAAAAAAAATATTTGAATTATTATTAATTCATCAAATAATAATAGAAACTTTGGACTGCCAAGATATAAGAATCTTAAGATAATTGACCTAGGCATCGTAATTATTTGGGGGCGGTTAACGAACAAAGAAGATTCAAAATGTTAAATTATTCAGCCAGCCTTCAATATTATTGACCTGAAAGCAAACACAAAGCTTAACTATGTTTTTTTTTTGAAAATTTGAATTAGTTGATTAGAGTTGATGTATTTTAGGCAGATGAGACGTTAAAAATATTTTTAACGCACAGCGTATATGAATTAAAATTTTTTAAAAAAAATTTACTTTAGTTTGCTATGGTAAACTCTGTCGAATAAGAGGAAAATAGGTTGAAAGATAGAATGAGATTTAAATTTCGAGATAATAATTTTGATTAAAAACTTTAAAATTTTCGTAATAAATTTTTTGGAAGTTCGTTTTCGTTAAAAAAAGAATTTTGAGACAACTTTTAGATATGAAACATAGATGTATATTCAATTAATTATTTTTTAAATTGGGCTACAAGATCCAAAAAAAATTTATTTTTAACATTGTTTGCAATAATCTTGAAACAAAAAAGATTTTTTTTTTTACTATTAAATTTTGATCAGATATATCACAAAAAATTAAATACTTTACACAAACTAATTGTGTGTGGTGATTCACATATTTTCAATTAATAATAATGTGTAATTTGAGCTATTAATTGGGCATTGATTGGCCGAAAAAATCGTTTTTTGAAAACATTGTGGGTTGGTTTGGGGTAATACCGAGAATCATTGTTTATATTTGGCCAAACTCTGAAATTTTTTTTATAATGAAATTAATAATATTAAAATTTAAAGATTAAAAAAAAATAATCAACCCAAAATTTTAAATCATTTATTTTTTTTTAAACAAATTTCTAATGCTATAGATAAAGAAAACCAATAAATTTTTTTGATGATATACAGCAGTTTCTTTGGGTTAGAAGAATGCACTCAATTATTAATGGATGGAATGACAAAAAACTAACCTCTTATTATGCTGGGGTTTAGAATATATTATTGAATTTTTATTTTTCTTATTTAACATTGACAATGATTTTCTAATGTTTTTTGTCTGAATTTATTAAAATCAATATTTAAAAATAATAATTGTATTTATTCTATTTTAAAAATGCTAAAAATAAAATGCCAATAATTAATAGAAATTTTGTCTTAAATATTAATAAGCTTAGTTGAGAACATGATTTTTATGAAATGTACCTGTTGCTCTTAAACTTTGCAAAGAATTTATATTAATCAAAAATGTAAAATCAATTTATGCTGGTTAAAAAAGTAATTTTAAAGTTGTAATTCTGAAATTTTTTTTTGTTTATATGTATAAGCGCAATTCAATTTTTCCACATTAAGATCTAAAATCCATCTTAAATTCTATAAAGTAAAATGCCAACAAATAACCTTCCTGTGTAAATTGGAAAAAATTGCCTATTTTACACATACTAAGGGCCTTTATTATACTTAAATATGAAATATACATTTTTCAACTATAGGCAAATCATAACAAATGTAAAGAATAAACTATTTTGCGAGCACAGTCATTAAAAGGCAGTAAAATATATAAATTTGAACAATTATACTGTAAAGCACATTTATGAAAAAAAAGTCAATAAGAAGATTAAAGTCCATTTTAACTAAGAGTTAAAAACCTATAAATATTATAAATTAAACAACTGTAACTAAACTCATAATACATTAATTAAAAAAAATGGGAAAATTACTATGCAATAGACAACGTGTTGAATTTTTCATATAAATGCACATTTATAAATTTTTCATCTTACCTTTTATGTGTCTATCAAAAGCCAACCACTTAGAATAAAGGGTAAGCAGATTGTTAAATATAGTATTTAAAAGTAATGATGCGTTAAACATTAAAGTTTTATAATTTAGAAATAATTAAACGCATGTTTATAAATAAATTACCTGAAATTAAAGTGTTAGGGCAAGTGCTTTACACAAAAACAGTTGTTCAACAAATTCGTTAACTCATATTTTTCTGGCTTATTTGAGGCTCACATTTGAAAATATTAATTTTTATGTATCAAAGCCGTGTAAAAGTTTATTCGCAAATTAAAAATTAATTTTTAAAGACAACTTAATTTAATGATTTAAAATCTAATTAAAAAAAACCTAACTATAAATTATAAAAGCAAATTTTTTTAAGGCAAAAATAAGTTTAAAAGTCTAGGCTGCATAAAATTATAATTTTGAATATATAACTTATAAGAATTGCTAAAAATTTTTCTATACAATTATATGTGAATGTGTATGTATATATGCATTTACTTAACAATTTAAAAAAAATTAAATAAGGTCAAGTATATAGAAGCTTCTTAAACTATAAGTTAATAATTAATATTGACAATTTTTAACATATGTCTTAAAAAAACGCGTTCAGTCTCATTTTCTTTTTTTTTTAAAATTAAAATTTTACAAAAGTTTATTTTTATTTAAAAAGTTGCAACATTTTTTAAAAATTTTCTTAAATGCTAACAATAAAAATTGGCAGCTGTTGAAATGCGTTAAAGTCTGGAAGCGCCTTAATTTATAAGCAATATGATATTATAGCATTTTACCCACGAATAGTAGGGCAAAAAATTTGTAACTTGAATGTTATGGTGGCGTCTATATGCACCTCAATTTTAAACCTCTATAACTTTAAAAATTTAAAGTTAAATTATAATTTTTTTTTATTAAAAGAGAAATACGTGTTTTATAATTATATACTAATATAAGTTATCATTAATGAATATTGCAGATTTTATTGACTCGAAGTAGAAAAAAATCTAAAAATTAAAATTTTTAATTTTTTTTATATTAAAATAATCATGTCAGTGAATGAATAAAACGTATAAATATTATTCATCACGTATTTTTATGTCCTTTAGAACATATATAGCAGATTCATGAAATAAAAATATTTTAAAATAAAAAATTAATTTGGGCTATTATTTACCATAAAACCTTGATATTTTAAAGAGAAAAAAAATAATTCTTATTGTTATACAATACAACCATTTTATAAACTCAATATGTTAAAGTATTTAAAAAAAATAACTAGAATAGGTTGCAATTATTTAAGTAAATTTAAATAGAGGTCTTAACATGGTATTCAACATTGAATTTGAGAAGGTGGGTTTCATATGGACCTCAATTGAATATATTTATAAACAAATTTTGTTAGGCCAAATTTTGATTACTTTTGTTTATTAGAAAAAAAGTCACAAAAATTTGGACCTTAATTCACAGGTCAACAATTTTTTGAGAGTTATGAGTTAACTACAGACAAACCTGCAATCTTAGGGTATCAAATATGTTTACCGGTTTTCCTAATCAAACTTTGTTAGTCAGTTATAAACAATAAAATTTTGGAAAAAAAGGTGTAAAAAAACAAAAAAAATTTAAAAACAAAAATAAATTGAAGTTTTATGCATATTCACACGAGGTAAACTGTTAAATTCAAATTTTAAAATATATTTTTATTAAAAACCGATTCATCGTTTCGTATTTAAGTTTGGACGCGAAATATTTTGTATTATCTAAATGCCGATGTAAGAGCTTGATATATTAATAAAATTTATTTTCCATTATTTGTGCTTAAAAATATAAGTTACAAGGAATTTCTTTATGCAAAGTAAATTTTTATATTTTTTCCTTTTAGGGTATATTTATATCTGTCAATTTGGTCAAAAAGGGCCATATTTCTTTATAGACGGATCAAAGGAGCCAAAGACGGAAAACACTAAGAAAAACGAAAAACACATTTGAGATTAGGTCATCACGTGGATGCATTCTTTTTGTTTTCACAAAAATCTCGTTTCTGACATAATTATTTGTTGCCCTGTGATATATTTAAAGATGCTCAAAATAAAAGATGTGGGACCTTAGACCCCACAGTGCTAATTAGTTTAATTTTATTTTATAAAATTCATTTTTTAAACTTTGTCCAATGATCTTATTTACTTGGGGCAAACTGTGCCAATTTTTAGTTTAGAAGTTAAGTTATAATCAAAAATCCCATTTTTTTCAAATTCTTTTATATACTAATAAAACATAAGCTTATATTAATTAAAAATTGCATTTATATCTTTAACCCGCGAATGGTATGGTCAAAAATTTGTAACACAAGTGCTATAATAAGGTCCATACTAACCAAAATTTAAATAACTTGGCAGTTTAATTTGAAGAAAATTACGTGCATTTAATTACAAACTAGTTAAAAAAATCTAGAGAACTTTTATTCTTCAATGTTGCATCAGATAAATCTTGTCAATGTACATTTATCAATATTATTGGAAAAATAATGTTTTTAGGTCTAGTAGCACGTTTTTAGAAGGAATCATAAAAAGGAAAATTGTTTAGAAATAAAAAATTACTTTGGGCCTCAACTTTAAATTTAAACACTTTATTAAAAAAAATTCTTATCATTAAACTGGTCAACAATTTTTTGATAATAATGAGTTAACGAGATCAAACCTGTTCTCTTAGGTAATATCAAATCCGTTTACCGTTTTCCTAATCAAACTTAGTTCTTCAATTATCAACATTGAAAATTTTATAAAAATAGGTCAAAAAACCAAAAAAGGAATTATAACAAAAATAAATTGAAATTTAATTTTAGCATATTTACAATAGTTACTGTTAAATTCAATCTTCAAATAATATTATTATTAAAAACCGATAATATATCGTGTCGTATTTTATTTTGGACGCGAAATATTTTGTATTATCTATGCTGATGTAAGAGCTTGATAAATTATTAAAATTTATTTTTCATTATTTGTGATTAAAAATATAAGTCACAAGGAATTTTTAGATGCAAAAAAAGGTTATATTTTTTCTTTTTGGGGTATATTTAGCTTCGTCAATTTGGTCAAAAAAGGCTTTTTTCGTTATAGACGGATAAGGAGCCAAAGACAGAAGAAATATAAAAAAAACCAAAAAATATATATGATATTAGCCCATCATGGGGATCCATTCTATATGTTTTCATAAAATTCACGTTTCTTACATTAATAATTGTTGACCTGTGTTATTATAAAAAAATATTTTTTATTCACAACATGTATGACCAGAGTTGCAATTTTTTTAGTTTAATTTTACATTAGGGCAATATCATGGTATTCCACAGCGAACTTGAGAGTGTGGGGTCCATACGAATTCCGATAAAATCTTTAACTTCTAAACAAATTTTCTTAGACAGAGACAAAATTAATATTACTAGTTTTATTTTCTACCCATTCTAACTTATGAAGCGGAATTATTTGGTCTTCTCTCTAATAAATCGCTGTCCCCGCTTTCTAAGACTCACGATCAAGCCATTCGCTGGATTATCGATAAATTTGGTAAAAGACTAATTGGGCCTAATCTACACTTGTACTTAGACCTCAATATTAGTACATTTGACGGGGTGGGTCTTAAATGCAAATACCCAAAACGCAAATACCGGAAGTCATAAATCATTTTTCGTAAATTTTTGCTTTTTTTATTGGGGTATTTGCGTTTTATTAATTTTTACTTAATTTGACAGAAAACGCAAATACCCGCATCATTAATCATTTTTGGCGGAAAAAATAACTTTTTTTATATTTTTGGCTGAAATTGTTTTCGGTGTCCTTTTGATGTTAAAATTTTTGTTACACCTGGGTATTTGCGTTCAGACAAAAATTTTATTTTTGAATAATTTGATTTTAATTGACATTTTGGGCATTCCTTTGATATTTTAAGTAATTTTTGTTACACCTGGGTATTTGCGTTTCAGACTAAAATTTTTTTTTTGAATTGATTTTAATTGACATTTTTGGCATTTCTTTGATGTTTTAAGTAATTTTTGTTACACCTAGGTATTTGCGTTTCAGACTAATTTTTTTTATTTTGATTTTAATTCACATTTTCGGCATTCCTTTGATGTTTTATGTAATTTTTGTTACACCTGGGTATTTGCGTTTCAGACTAAAATTTTTTTTTTTTGAATATTTTGATTTTAATCTATATTTTCGGCATTCCTTTGATGTTTTATGTAATTTTTGTTACATCTGGGTATTTGCGTTTCATACTAAAATTTTTTTTTGAATATTTTGATTTTAATTGACATTTTCGGCATTTTTTTGATGTTTTAAGTAATTTTTGTTACATCTGGGTATTTGCGTTTCAGACTAAGAAGTTTTTATTTGAATATTTTGATTTTAATTTAAATATTTTGGCTTTAATCTACATTTTCCACATACTTTGAATGTTTTAAATTTAAATCAGGTTATACCTTTGATGTTTTAAATTTAATACAGGTGGGCTGGTCCGGATAAACATGCGTGGGAATATACATGTACACCAATTGAATCCATGTTCAAACTTTTTATTATTAAATATGTGGCCTCACAACTCGACGTTGAAGAGCCAAATAACAAACTTATAGAAAAAATCTTAAATAAATTAGGACATCTTTGTAATCATATAAAAATTTAACCCATTCTTATTAAGTTTTTTTATTAAATTTTTTTTTGCTACGTTAATTTTTTTAAATAATAAATATTTATCGATATTACTAATTTTCAAAAGAGGCTCTAATTTATTTTAAAAAAAGGATAATTAAATTTATAAAAGGAATCTAAATAATATTATCAATAAAAAATCTATTATTAAAAGAATCAGTAAATAAATAAATAATATTTAAGGTATTCTCAAACTTATGAGTAGATATTAAACAAAAACCAAAAAAATCTTTAGGTATAGTTTTTCTTTTATCTATAAATAATGTCTTTTAAAAAAGTATTATATATATCAAAACAATTTTATTAGTCTGTAAATGTTTTTGTATTTCTAAGGGGTCTAGAATCGTGCCTGTTCACCCCCCTTCAATAATTTTGGCTCGCTTGACCATATTAATCGGCCCGTTCAAATTATTGGTTTTTCCTGTCTATATACTAGAGTTCAAACGGAGCCATGTTTATCCGGACCAGCCCACCTGTATTAAATTTAAATCATCCAAGGTATGACCTGTTTTAGATTTAAACATCCAAAGGTATGTGAAAAATGTTTAAAATCAAAACATTAGAAAAAAAATTTTAGTCTGAACGCAAAGGCCCAGGTGTAATGTAACAAACTATTACTTAAAACATCAAAGGAATGCCGAAAATGTCGATTAAAATCAAAATATTCAAATTAAAATAAAATTTAAAAAAAAATTTGAGTCTGAATCGCAAATACCCAGATGTACATTGGCGTAGGAGAGGGGGGGATTTGGGAATGAAACCCCCTCCAAGCATGCCAAATCCCCACCCAAATTGAAAATTTTAGTGCATATCCCCTCCCCCCCCCCCCAAACTAAAATACAAATTAAATCATTGGGGTATTAGATATAAAATTTAACAGCGTAGATTGAAGATTTAATCGCCGCCTGTTTTTGTTAACATGCTAAAAAATCACGGATTTTAAATACACTATGCTAAATATTTAACAATTCAAATATAAAAATTTATTGCAAATAATATATCAATAATATAATTTTCTTAATAATATGTTTGTTTATATAAACATTAATTATTTTTTTTGAAACCCCCCCAAGCCTCACAACTTGCTACGCCCTTGCAGGTGTAACAAAAATTTCTTAAAACATCAAAGGAATGCCCAATCGATTAAAATCAAAATATTCAAAAAAAAAATTTAAGTCTGAAACGCAAATAATGAGGTGTAACAAAAATTACTTAAAACATCAAAGGAATGCCGTAAATGTCAATTAAAATCAAAATTCAAAAAAAAAATTTTAGTATGAAACGCAAATACCCAGGTGTAACAAAAATTACTTAAAAATTAAAGGAATGCGTAAAATGTCTTTTAAAATCAAAATACTCAAATCAAAATATTAAAAAAAAAATTTTAGTCTGAAACGCAAATACCCAGGTATAACAAAAATTTTTTACATCAAAAGGACATTGAAGCAAAAAATAAAAAAAAAAGTTATTTTTCCCGCCAAAATGGATTAATGATGCGGGTATTCGCGTTTTCTGTCAAATTAAGTAAAAATTACTAAAACGCAAATACCCCAATAAAAAAAGCAAAAATTTGCGAAAAATGATTGATGACTTCCGGTATTTGCGTCATGGGTATTTGCAATTCATACCCACCCTTTTTAAAGCTATAAAAGGTTTTTTACATTTATGTGAATGTTATGATTCGTGCGAAAAACTGGAGGAAACATATTATTTTAATTAAAGTGTGTCTTTATTTAGCTTTTTTTCGGAAAATTTAAAAGATTTAGGCTTTCTTTTCTAAGTAGCCGGCGCGCTCTAACCCCTTACATAAATGGCGCTGAGACGACAAAAATGCCTGTAGGTAAAATCAATCATTATGTGCTATTATATTTTATTTTTAGGAGAAAATGGAAAGAATATAAGTTATGTCCATATTGCTATTTAAGGTCATACAAATAATGTTTATTTATTATAAATACGGGTCTAATATTCGATTAATGGCCCTCAGAAAACAATTTATTTTGGGTCCGGTGCGATAAAGCACGTTTTAAAGGGCGTTCCAATTATGATTGACGGACAGTTGCTATCTTCCCAGCCTAGGGAGAAAGTTGGATTTTCCCAATAGACGAAATTTGCAAAAACATATTCAGGATATGTATCAACTTGAGGTAGGCCCGTCTTTTCCCCCTTTTTAGGTGTGTGCCTGAATTCGACACCCTGACTTGTTTGCGTTATCTTGACCTAAATTGTCCAACGTGAAACAAAAATACAAAGTTATAATTTATCTTTTAATAAAATTTTTAACTACTATAACCAGGGCTGGGAAAACAATGAGCCAAAAAATTTTGGCTCATTTTTTCCCCTAAAACATAAAAAAAGAAAGGGGGTCAAAAATAAAGGACCAAAATAAGAATTCGAAAAAAGCCCTTACTAAGAAAAGGGACAAAAAAAACCCACAAAAAGTGGCTCTTAAAAAAAGCCCCAAAAAACCCATTTTATACTTTCTATAATAATTTCAAAAAATTTTGATGGGTGGGTTATTTTTTCTTAAAGCTCCTAAGAGTTTTTTTTTAAGAAAAGGGGCTTTTTTTAAACATGCCCCTTTTCTTTAAGCAAGAAAAAGGGCTTTTCTTTTGCCACGGCCACGAGTTTGTGGGCATTTGGAAAAAAAAACCCAAATACTTGTTAAAAAAAGCCCATTTAGTTTTTTTTCCCAGCCGTATTTTGTGCTAGCTTTTTCATCTGATCTAGGAACAATTTGGGTCTAAAAATTGGCTTGGTGATTGATTTTAGCACTAGTGATATCACTTTTTCCAAAAACCTTCGCAGGTCTAATTTTATTTTTTCATAGATTAAGGTAAATATAATAAAATTTTTTGTCCTTCACCAAGTTTTTTCTTTCGCTTAGCCTAATTTTGAAATAGTAGATGTGTGAGAAGCTATCCGAATGCCAAAAATGACACTATTTAAGGCCATCTTAAAAATTAAAAAAATATAAAATATATGGAAAGGTTCAAGCTGCATAGGCTATGCATTATTTAAAAAATTTTTTAAATATATAGAATTTATTTTTTTTTATTTTAAATGGTTTATGTCATACTGAAATAGCAAAAAAGTAATTGACGTTATTATTTCCAATCGAAGAATAACCTTTTGGGCAGAATATAAATGGGATATTTTGATTATTATGGATCTCAACGATTAACATATTTACGAATTTTTATTTTAGAACTACAAACAACATATAAAAAATCTCTTTAGGAAAAAAAAATTCCATAAATTAGTAAAAGGCTCAAAGGTATAGAGAAAAAAATAGATTAGGAATCACTTCAAACAATTTTTCCTCTTGGCAAGTGTTATATAAAAAATTAATATCATTTTTAAAAATAAAGAAATAGCAAAAGTATATTTTGAATGTGTCCTTATGCACTTCATATTCTTTGATAATTTTTATTTTTTTTTACAAATTTGGTCTGATTTGCTTATATATCAAAGCGCATTCACACTCTAAAAATCAGGGCTGGGAAAACAATGAGCCAAAAAACTTTGGCTCATTCTTTCCCCTAAAACATAAAAAAAGAAAGGGGGGCAAAAATAAAGGGCCAAAATATGAATTTAAAAAAAGCCCTTACTAAGAAAAGGGGCAAAAAAAAACCCACAAAAAGTGACTCTTAAAAAGAGCCCCAAAAAACCCATTTTATGTTTTTTATAATAAATTCAAAAAATTTTGATGGGTGGGCTATTTTTTTTTAAAGTTCCTAGGAGTTTTTTTTAAGAAAAGGGGCTTTTTTTAAACATGCCCCTTTTCTTTAAGCAAGAAAAGGGGCTTTTCTTTTGTCATGCCCACGAGTTTATGGGCATTTGGAAAAAAAACCCTAAAACTTGTTAAAAAAAAGCCCATTTAGTTTTTTTTCCCAGCCCTGCTAAAAATTCAAACCATGCTTACATCATTGCTATCCTTAATGTTCAGGTGAACAGATTCGGTGGCGTTCCTTACATGAAATATTACGGCATGTCCATACGTTTTATTAAGGTCCAAAACAATCTAAAAAAAGTAAAATATCTCACTAGCTGCTTTTAATTATATAGTAACGATAAATTTTGAGCAAATATGACGAACCGACCAATAATTTATTCAAATATTAAAATTACGGTAAATGGGAGGTTGTTGAAACACCTACTATTTTATTTTATATTTTTTTTCTAAATTATTTTGTAAAATATGTGTCAATAAAACTATCTTTAAAATCTATTTTCTTTCTTGATAAATTTTAATTTTTTTGATTGCATGTTAGTTCATCCGAGCGAAGAAATTGTACACAATTCTGCTTTTCTATAAACCATTTAAGTAATTTCATAATTTTTTAATCGTTACACCGTTATTTGGGGTTTCTACCATGACATTAAACATTATTAGGTATAAATTTATTTCAGAATTCCGCTGCCTCTTAAAATGTTCACAGACAATTTTTGGAAAAAAAAATTTAAAAAAAAAAGGGATCAGATCACCAGAACTGCCATTTCTCCTTTTTTTTATCCGTTTGAATTTGATATTTGCAAGCCTGTTAAAGAGGCGAGCAAAATCAAAATATAATTGAAAAAAAATATGTTATAACTTTAATAATTCAGATAAAAATGTAAACTTTTATCATTTAAAAATTCTACAATTTGTAAAATTGCGCGGAACCTTTTAAACCCAATAGTTGAAGCCAGTGTCTCCTACTCCGGGGAGGGGGGGAGGGGGGGGGGGGGGGGGGGGTAGGAACCAAGCGGTTCCAAAAAATCGGCCGAGGGGGGTAGTTATTCGAGGGGGGTAGGTATAGTTATGGGGGGAATATGAATAAATTACGAAGTTTGTTACCCCCGAGATTTTGCCGAGGGGGGTAGCTCTTCCATGAAATTTGGGGAGTAGAAGACGCTGGTTGAGGCAAATAACTCAAAAGCCTTTATTGAATTGATTTTCCCCTATTTTTGCTGAAAAGATATTTTTTTATTTAAAATTTTTAATTTTTTTTTTAAATTTACAAAAGATGTCACTGTTGTCATTTTAAAATTTAATAAATTAGTAAGTTGTACCACACTTTTTAGTTTTATTTGGATCTAGACTATTAATATATATTGAACCAAAGCTATATTTAGCTAAACTCAAATTTTTGTTTCTCAAAAATTTATAAGAGATTAAAAAAATCAACTATAGAGCTACAAAATTTAAACAGAAAATCTTAAATTATTATAAATATTTTCTTAATTAAAGCTAGAACCCTTTATATTTTCTAAAACTTGATAAATAAAAAAAGGAGTTTGACTCAAAAATAGGGTTTTCCCCAGATCTGTTTTAAACCCTTATTTTTCAATTTTAGGATACTAGGCTCAGCCTACGATACTCTTATATTCATGTTTATACTTTCAAGTAATAGGCATAATACGTTTTTTTAAAATTATTTTAATATTAATGATTGGCTTTAATCATGACCTAGATCACTCTTATGGATGCGCCGGTCTTGCATAAAGTATGATGACCAACGTCAAATAAATTTCTTTTTTTTGAACAAATAGTTTAGTATTTAACCAAAAGTTTTATGAAAAGTAATTTTTATATAACACTACATTTTTCTTTTGTATAAAACGTTATAAAGTGGCACGTTAAATGGCTTCGGTATGACAATCTTACCTAATATTACATATATTTTTAAATTTAAGACATGGTAATTGAGAAAAATTAATTTTTAAGGACGCGTTCAGAGTTTATTCGTTTTTAGAGAAACATATAAAAGTTAGAAATACTTGATTCACCTGAAAGATGACCAAATAAAAAAATGATTGAGATTTAAAATGTGCCCATATATTTTAAAAGAGATTTGTCAAAAGTTGTATAAAAATTATAAATAATATTAATGAACGCAATCTATAATAAATTTTTTACTTCAGGTCTATCAAGTTTAATAATTATTTCATATGGTTGTTCCTTTTCAATCTTTTTGGCTAGCATCTTCCTGTATTCAGTATCGAACCATTCAAAAATGTGAACCCTATCCTCGAGTATATAAGAACGATATCTTGACCTTTGGATCTCATATAAATCACCATCGTAGAAGATTAAGTCTACATTGCTTTTGCAAGCAAAATAATTATAGAATTGCATTAAATGTAATAGCTAAATGGCCATTAGGGCATGGCATTCAAAAGAGACCAAAATAGTTTTTGTTTGTTTTTTCCCTACGTTGTTATTGTTTAGTTTTTTTTTACTTCCTTAGTTGTTATTTCAAAAATAGTTTTTGTTTTGGATAATTTATTTATTTTTGACATTGTTTTTTGTTTTATTTCACCTTAGCTTATATCCTTCACCATGATAGGCTGCTGCCACATTCTTTTACATTGCAGAAATAAATATTAATTATTCTGATATTTAAGCCCGCGTGTTTTACTTGCCAAAAACAACCAATTTTTGCTTATCACACCACCTTGCTGTCCGTATATTGCAGATTAATACATTTTCAATATGTGTTATTTAACATTTACAATTAATATCAAAAAATTTCTAGGTTCTTTAATTTCCGAAATGAGCATAAAAAACTTGAAAAATTTAGGTCAAAATTTTTAAGTTTTCATATACTTTTCATATTAGAACTCTAGGCTTTTCCTAAACGCCGGGAAAAATCTATTTAACGTCTAAAAAACGTTCCTCTATCTTTAATCCTTGTTGAAAGTGTTTGAAAATGGGGTAATCACACACTTCACCTTTGTGGCGTAGTTTACATTAATTCGTGCAACGGCTTCATATTAAAACTTTTTTTGCACTCGTTTTGGCCCTTAAAAAAAAGCCAGTATTTTCCCCTTTATTTAAAGAGCAATATTTTGCTTTTTTTTATAAACCAGATTATTGCTTTTCATTATATGCCACAACCAGAATTAGCCGCACTAAGTAAGAAATTAAGTGAAGTGTTTGCTTTATTAAAATATAATTTTTTAATATTAAATTTTTAGTTTTAAAGTGGATATATTTATTTTACTCGTAAAATCCCTCGTTCCTGTATATACTGTATATGCCGTCTTGGTGAATTAAGTCGCAAATGTGTTTGTACTCTCTATACATTTCTATAAACATTAAAATTAGATTACACAAGAATGTTTGTATATATAAAATTTGGTATGTTTTTTTAAATCCTCATCAATAAAGTTTTTAAGGGTATTAAATATACTCGTATAACAAATTATTGTGCAAAAATTATTTTATTTAAATAAAAAAAATTGAAGAATAAATTCAAATTAAATGGCACGTTTTTCTCTTTGAAATAATCCCTGCTTAAATTCGTGAAATGATAGGCTGAGGTGCACCTTCGATTTTTATAAAAAAGGTTCTAAAGGTGAAAAATTTATTGGGAACAATGAAATATGTTTTCATACAGACCTAATTTTTATGGCATCCATAGACGTTTCAAATGATAGACCGGGGGGGGGGGGGTGGACGCATCAGCTTACTCATATATTCCTCTTTAATCTAATAGATACTAGGCCCTTAAGAAGCTTAACAGACCCAAATTTTCTATTTACAATCTAAGCCTTTTGGATAGGCTCTAAAAGCTTTAGGTAAAACTTAGTACAAAATAACCTATTTAGACCTTAACATCCGCCGATAAGATATGAAATGGATTGTTTACTTGAATTAGCTCGAGCTATAGTTTCCCCGAAGCTATCAATAGGTATCTGCAGATGCTGAATGCGTGTATCATTCGTTAAATCCTCATCACCCTCTTCTTTGCCAATGGGAAGTTCTGGTTCGAATTCGTAATCAAAGAAGAGACGGTATATGTAAAATCCGGTATAATATTCTTTCAAGAAGGTCGCATCATTGGTTCTCAAAAATTCCATCTAACATTTTTTGAAAAAAATTGTAAATTTTTTTATATAAACATTGGTTCAATATTGAAAAAATTTCTAAAAGAAGTTAGAATAGATTAATATTACTAACTATACTTTTACGGATTTAGACATTGTTTAAAAATTCCACATATACTTGTAAGAAATTCTTAAGGGAAACAATAATGGTTAAAAATTTTGATGCAAAAAATTAAATTTCACAAATTTTAATATTTTTAAATGTTTTTATTTTGAAAAAATAAAAGAGATTAGCGCGTCCTAAAGAAAAAATTAAATAGATTCCAAGGTGAGTGCAAATATCGGATTATACATTACTTGTTTTTGAAAATTTAGTGATTGAATTTCAGATCGCTTTAAAAGTTTTTTTATTTTTACAGAAATTAATAATTCCAAATTTTGGAAATTGGGTTTTTACAAGAAAAATTGTTAACCATAGTTTCTTCTTATACTTGAACCTGTTTAAAAAATTTGACAAATTTCTATTTAACAAATAATCATTTTGATAAAATGATTTCCTTATTCTACCCCTAAAGCGAATTGTAGGGTGAAAAATTTGTAACGCGAATTGCTATAATGGGGTTCATACGGACCATAATTTTAAACTTCTATAATTTCAAATGTTTTATAGCTATGGCCTTTATTCTTTTATTATTTTAAAGAGAAATACGTTCTAATATAAGTTATTATTATAATATATTGCAAATTTTTTTTGATACAAAGAAGAAAAAAATTTCATATTGAAATTTTTCATTTATATTACACTAAGTAAATTATGTCAATAAATTAAATTCATTAATATTATTAATTAAATCGTGTTTTTAAATCGGGTAGTGCATTTTTTAAAAAATTTATGGAAAAAAATATTATGTAATAAAATATTAAGATTGGCTATTATTCACCTTAAAAACTACGCATTTTATTAATAAAATAAGATACTTCCTATCATTGTTATACATTACAAACATTTTATGTAAACTATTATGAAAGAATACCTAGAAAAGAGATTGCAGCTTTTTAAGTTTAAATTTACATTGAGGCAATAACATGGCTTTTAAGATTGAAATTGAGAGTTTGGGGTCTATATGGACCTTAATATAACTTCTAATTTCCAAACAAATTTTTTTATTAGACTTAGACCAATTTTAATTACCTGTTTTGTTTATTGGATATTTAAGAACAAAATTTTGGCCAATAATATATAATATCATTAATGATATTTAAATTTAAGTAGTGCTGGCGTTTGGACCCAACAGTGCTAATCGCATATTAAACAAACCAAATTTCTTTTAAGAGTGCATTTAAACTTTATTCTCAAAGCCCTCTTAGACTTCATTCAATAAATAAAAAACTAAAAAATCTTAAAAATTTTAAAAGTTTAAAATAAATTTATTTTTTTTTAAAAATAATTTAACAACAAATTTTTTTTATCTGCTAATAATAAAAATTGACTTTTGTATGCGTTTTTTAAACTTTTAAAATGGACGCCACATGGTAAATATTAATTTGAAAACCATCATATTGCCTCAACGTAAATTCAAACTTAAATACTTGCAACCTCTTTTTATAGTTATTTTTTCTAAATATTTTTACATAATAAGTATATAAATGTTTTTATTGCATAATAATATTAAAATTTATTTTTTCTTCAAAATGTTAAGTTTTAAGGTGAATAATAGCCAAAAATATTTTTTATTTTATAATATTTTTTTTCTATAAATTTTTCATAAAATGTTCTACCCGACCTAAAAACACAATCTTATCAATAATATTGATATATATAATTTATTAATATAATTTATTTAATGTAATATAAAAAAATAAAAGATTTCAATTTTTCAGATTTTTTCTAATTTGTGTCAAATACAATTTGCACTATTCTTCAATGATAACTTATATTAGTCTAAAATTAAAGAGCACGTTTTTCTTTAAAATAATAAAAATAAAAGAGCACTAAAACTCTTAAAGTTATAGAGGTTTGGAATTGGGGTCCGTATGAATCCCACTGTACCATTCGCGTTACAAAGATCTCATTCTACCATTTTCTAGTTAATATTTTTAAATATTGTGTTGCAAAAAAGTAAAATTTGAATTTTATTAATTATATTTATTAAAGCTCATTATTGGGTATAAATTCTTAGGGTCCTGCTCGTTTTGCTTATTTTTTAAAAACCATATGTTTTGCTGAATTTAAAATTTTAAGTCAAATTAATATTAAAATATTTATGTCAGAAACGAGATTATTATGAAAACATCAAACCTATGTGATGGCCAAATCTCATATAGGTTTTTCGATTTTCTTAGTTTCTTCCGTCTTTGGCTCCTTAGATCCGTCTATAACGAAAAATGGCCTTTTTTGACCAAATTGACAGATCTAAATATACCTTAAAGAGAAACAATTTAATAATCTTTTTTTCATTTTATCCCTTGTAACTTATATTTTTAATCATGAATAATGGAAAAAAATTTTATTAATGTATCAAGCTCTTACATTGGCATTTAGATAATACAAATCATTTCGCGTCCAAACTTAAATACGACACGATATATTATCGGTTTTTACTGAAAATATTATTTGACATTTGAATTTAACAGTTTAACCATTGTAAGTATGCAAAAATAAAATAGAATTTATTTTTGTTTTTGAATTTTTTGGTTTTTTAACCTTTTTTTCTAAAAGTTTAAATGTTTATAGACCAACTAAGTTTGATTAGGAAAAACGGAAAACGAATTTGATATACCCTAAGATGGCAGGTTTAATCTCTGCAGTTATCTCATAACTCCCAAAAAATTGTTGACCTGTGTAAGATTGGTATCATTTTATTGATAAAATTCCAATTTGTGGAGTTTTGAAAATTTTTTATGATAATTTTGACCAGATTATCGGATGCAAGATAAAAATCATCTATAAACTAAATCTATACCAGATATAAAATTTGAAAAAATCATTGCCCTTTTGACAACTTTTCATTTTTTCCACAAAGATGTTTGATGAGTTTTTTGGCAAACATTTCTGTCTTATAGGAGGTCAGGGTTCGACTCCGTGTGTAGACGACTTTTTTCTTTAAAAACACACTCTAAAAGGAATGCTAACTAAAACCAGGGCTGGGAAAACAATGAGCCAAAAAACTTTGGCTCATTTTTTCCCCTAAAACATAAAAAAAGAAAGGGGCCACAAATGAAGGGCCAAAATAAGAATTTAAAAAAGCCCTTACTAAGAAAAGGGGAAAAAAAAACCCCGCAAAAAGTGGCTCTTAAAAAGAGCCCCAAAAAGCCCATTCATTTTATGTTTTCTTTATAATAATTTCAAAAAATTTTGATAGGTGGGTTATTTTTTTTTAAAGCTCCTAGGAGTTTTTTTTTGAAGAAAAGGGGCTTTGTTTAAACAAGCCCCTTTTCTTTTGCCATGACCACGAATTTGTGGGCATTTGGGAAAAAAAACTCAAAGCTTGTTAAAAAAAAGCCCATTTAGTTTTTTTCCCAGCCCTGGCTAAACCCCAATTGATTTTACTAGCTTTTTACACGTTCTATGGCTCCAGGTAAAAGTGCATGGTGAAATTTTAAGAAATCGAAGCAGTTATCGGATTCGTTATCTCGTCTTCTTAGACATATTACGTCGGAGTTGTTGAAGAAATGCAAGAAAGCCCATTTTTCACCAGTTTCCAACTAAAGACAAAATATTTTTGATATACATATATATACAAAGTAAATTTTGCCGGTAATTTTTTTTATGGTGGGCTAGGGTTATTTATATTTTTTTTAAATTCCTTGTAATTAAAATTTTTTGAAGATAAGATGTTAAATTCAGAGCTGGGAAAATGCCCATTTTTGGGTCAAACTCATTTTTTTATTTTTCAAAATTTAGAAAAAATAAAAGGTTTTTGCTTTAATCAAGATAATATTTATAAAATTTAAGAATTTCTGCTTATATTTTGTATTCAATAATAATTGTTTTTTTTTAATCTGTCATAAAATTTTTAAAAAACAAAATTTTGAGTTTAGTCGAAAAATGGGTTTTTTCCCAGCTCTGGTTAAATTTTAGTTGTGCATATAATTGGTTGCCATCCCCGTGAAATAATAATTAGTTACTAGATAAATTTTTATATGGGGTGGGTCTGAAAAGCAAAATCCTAAAATGCAAAATCCAAAAAGCAAAATCCTAAAACGCAAAATCGGAAGTAATTAATCCTTTTTAAAAAAAAATGGGCCGAGATTTTAATGATTACATTATTATGGAATATGTCGGTATTTTGATTGTTTCTTTGATCTTAAGTAATTTTTAAAAGATTTTGCTTTTTAGGATTTTGCGTTTTTCGGCCGAATTCAGTAATTTTTCAGACAAAATTTTTTTTTTCAGATATTGATTTTAGTTGATTAATATGGTGTCCCTTTGATGTTTTAACGTAAAATTTCGCCGCTTTTCGGGGATTTTGCGTTTTTTGGCCCAATTCAGTAATTTTTCAGACAATATTTTTTTTCTGTATTTGGTTGATTTATATGGTGTCCCTATGAAGTTTTAAGGTAAAATTTCGCCGCTTTTCGAGGATTTTGCGTTTTTTGGCCGAATTCAGTAATTTTTCAGACAAAATTTTTTTTTCTGATTTTGATTTTAATTGATTTATATGGTGTCCCTATGAATTTTTTGGTGTCCCTATAAAGTTTTAAGATAAAATTTCGCCCCTTTTGGGGGATTTTGCGTTTTTGGCCGAATTCAGTAATTTCTCAGACAAAATTTTTTTTCTGTTTTTGATTTTAATTGATTTATATGGTGTCCCTATGAATTTTTAAGGTAATATTTCGCCGCTAATCGGGGATTTTGCGTTTTTTGGCCGGATTCAGAAATTTTTCAGACAAAATTTTTTTTTCTGATTTAGATTTTAATTGATTTATATGGTGTCCCTATGAAGTTTTATGTAAAATTTCGCCGCTTTTCGGGGATTTTGCGTATTTTGGCCGAATTCAGTAATTTTTCAGACAAAATTTTTTTTTCTGATTTTGATTTTAATTGATTTATATGGTGTCCCTTTAAAGTTTTAAGGTAAAATTTCGCCGCTTTTCGGGGATTTTGCGTTTTTTAGCCGAATTCAGTAATTTTTCAGACAAAATTTTTTTTTGATTTTGATTTTAATTGTTTTACATGGTGTCCCTATAAAATTTTAAGGTAAAATTTTGCCGCTTTTCCGAGATTTTGCGTTTTTCGGCCGAATTCAGTAATTTTTCAGACAAATTTTTTTTTTCTGATTTTGATTTTAATTGATTTTTATGGTGTCCCTTTAAAGTTTTAAGGTAAAATTTTGCCGCTTTTCGGGGATTTTGCATTTTTTGGCCGAATTCAGTAATTTTTCAGACAAATTTTTTTTTCTGATTTTGATTTTAATTGATTTATATGGTGTCCCTATGAAGTTTTAAGGTAAAATTATGCCGCTTTTCCGGGATTTTGCGTTTTTTGGCCGAATTCAGTTATTTTTCAGACAAAATTTTTTTTTCTGATTTTGATTTTAATTGATTTATATGGTGTCCCTTTGAAGTTTTAAGGTAAAATTTCGCCGCTTTTCGGGGATTTTGCGTTTTTGGCCGAATTTAGTAATTTTTCAGACAAAATTTTTTTTTCTGATTTTGATTTTAATTGATTTATATGGTGTCCCTATGAAGTTTTAAGGTAAAATTTTGCCGCTTTTCAGGGATTTGCGTTGGCCGAATTCAGAAATTTTCAGAAATTTTTCTTTTCCGATTTTGATTTTAATTGATTAATATGGTGCCCCTTTGATGTTTTAAGGTAAAGTTTTCCCGCTTTTTCGGGATTTTGCGTTTTTTGGCCAAATTCAGTAATTTTTCAGACAAATCCTTTTTTCAGATTTTGATTTTAATTGATTTATATAGTGTCCCTATGAAGTTTTAAGGTGAAATTTCGCCGCTCTTCGGTGATTTTGCGTTTTTTGGCCAGTAATTTGACAAATTTTTTTAGTTGATTTTGTATATATGATCACCGCACCAGAGATTTTGCGTTTACAATACGTTTACAATAAAAACAAAACAGGGATTGGTTTAAATTTGTAAATATAATTAAATTTCACAACACCCTAATTAATCAAGTATGAAGGCGTGAAAAGGATTAGAAATAGAGGGGGAGGGGAAATTCATAAATTATTAATTTCTGTGATGTGGAAGGGGCTCTTAGGTCTGCCCGCCCCTCGGTTGCTTTCAACCTACTATAAATATAAGGTATAAAATATGATATTCCCTTAAAGTAATTTTGTTTCATCCTCCGTTATTTAATGTCCGAATATAAGCATGCGAAATAAATAAACCCAGTAATAAAACAACGTTAAAAAATGTTAATATGCAGCCTTAAATAATAAATTTAAATAGGAATACTAGATAGCGTGTTTTTAATATTTCACAATAAATATTTTTATATAAAAAAAGGATTTTTTCCCCTTAAAATCAAATATGTGTTTTATCTTTAATACATTAATTATTAAAAGAAGGTTTTGTTGTTTTAAAAACTGCATGTTAATTCCTAAGGTTTAAAAGCAACATATTGGGTTAAATTAGAGGGTATATGTTGTTCAATTATAATTTCTTGAGGGGTTCCTCCTTTTTTTCTAATGGGGCTGCTTACCTATATGATTATCGGAATTTAAACACTCGCTTCCTTCCGCCCGCTCCAAAACCCGACATGCAGTTTAAATTAAAAGCTTCTCCGTCCTGTTCTAGCTAGCCCCATTAAAAAAAAATTAGAACCATGTTGCGATATTTAATTACACGTATTACTTCTACTCCACCCTCTCCAAATTTGACAACCAAACCTTCAAATAATCTTGGTCTTCCTCCTGAGAGTTCAATCTCGCCTAAAATGTATGTTTTTAGAGTGGGTCGTCAATAATTGCTTTTATTTTGCCAGGCTAAATAATTAAATAAAGATTTTCGTAATTGTAAATATTTAATAACTTTGAAACTACCATTCGCACTTATTTTGCTATGTGATTATGTCAAGAAATTGCCAATTATATTAAAACATATATGTATCTTATGATATAGGTAAAGAAAAGATTTATTTATATT
Organism: Acutogordius australiensis; assembly: GCA_030555515.1. NCBI lineage: Eukaryota > Metazoa > Nematomorpha > Gordioida > Gordea > Gordiidae > Acutogordius > Acutogordius australiensis. Next base: position 45,859,577 of record CM060243.1, on the reverse strand, counting down.
GCTCTATAATAAATAAGAATTTTAAAGGTACTGAGCAGCGGGGTATGGGGGGGGGGGAGGGGTGCGTGAATTTGGAGTTTAATTTTTGCTATACTTTCAAGTAAAAATTTTGACCTGCATATTAGTTCCCTTTTTAAAACAATTGTCGTATGAAATCTTAGCATTGTATTAGGTATATAAAAAGGAACATATATCCTATGTTCAGGAGGTACAAATTGGCTTTATTTCATGTCTTCGTGTCGTATTAGATATAAATTACAAAGTTAATGTTATTTTCTGTCATTCCAAAGCTGATCTACTAATTGCCACCATGTTAATCAATTAAATTAAAATCTAAAAAAAATTATTTGAAAATGACAAGCTCATGGCCGTTGACAAAAAACTGCGACAATGAATACTGGGGGTCCAAAGAGGGAATTTTATATTATTATTATTATTATTATTATTATTATTATTATTATCTAAGGGCCAAAGGTAGGTATTAATATTGCCGTAATTGGGAAAAAGGCTATTCATAAATTTTCAATAGGGGAATGGGGCATTAGGATAAAGAATAAATACTTGTAGACCTTTGTATTTATTTCAAACATTCAATTATTTAGACTTTTATATTTATTTGAAACAATTTATTAATTTCATTGCATCAAAACATCGAATTCTTCATGATAACTCCCGGCACTCAGCCAACACAAAACAAATTCCTCTTTTTTTGCCACCAAAAAAACTTCAACTAAAAACTATAAAATAATAATAATTTTCTATTCTCTTCAGCTTCGTGTACGTTGGCACGCGCACGACAGAAAAATATCTAAAATCAAAATCTGAAAAAAAAATTTTGTTTGAAAAATTACTAAATTCGGCTAAAAAATACAAAATCCCGGAAAAGGGGCAAAATTTTACCTTAAAGCATTATAGGGACACCATATTAATAAATTAAAATTAAAATCAGAAAAAAAAATTTTGTTTGAAAAATTACTGAATTTGGCCAAAAAACGCAAAATCCCCGAAAAGCGGCAAAATTTTACTTTAAAACTTCATAGAAACACCATATAAATCAATTAAAATCAAATACAGAAAAAAAATATTGTCTAGAAATTACTGAATTCGGCCAAAAAACGCATAGGGACACCATATAAATCAATTAAAATCAAATACAGAAAAAAAAATTTTGTCTGAATAATTACTGAATTCGGCCAAAAAACGCAAAATCCCCGATTAGCGGCGAATATACCTTAAAACTTCATAGGGACACCATGTAAATCAATTAAAATAAAATACAAAAAAAAAATATTGTCTGAAAAATTACTGAATTTGGTCAAAAAACGCAAATTCTCGAAAAGCGGCGAAATTATACCTTAAAACTTCATAGGGACACCATATAAATCAATTAAAATCAAATACAGAAAAAAAATATTGTCTGAAAAATTACTGAATTCGGCCAAAAAACGCAAAATCCCCGAAAAGCGACGAAATTTTCCCTAAAAACTTCATAGGGGCACCATATAAATCAATTAAAATCAATATCAGAAAAAAAATATTTTGTCTGAAAAAATTCTGAATTCGGCCAAAAAACGCAAAATCCCCGAAAAGCGACGAAATTTTCCCTAAAAACTTCATAGGGGCACCATATAAATCAATTAAAATCAAAATCAGAAAAAAAATATTTTGTCTGAAAAATTTCTGAATTCGGCCAAAAAACGCAAAATCCCCCTAAAGGGGCGAAATTTTATCTTAAAACTTCATAGGGACACCATATAAATCAATTAAAATCTAAATCAGAAAAAAAGTCTAAAAAATTACTGAATTCGGCTAAAACGCAAAATCCCCGATTAGCGGCGATATTTTACCTTAAAAATTCATAGGGACACCATATAAATCAATTAAAATTAAAAACAGAAAAAAAAATTTTGTCTGAAAAATTACTGAATTCGGCCAAAAACGCAAAATCCCCCAAAAGGGGCGAAATTTTATCTTAAAACTTCATAGGGACATTATATAAATCAATTAAAATCAAAATCAGAAAAAAAAATTTGTCTAAAAAATTACTGAATTCGGCCAAAAAACGCAAAATCCCCCAAAAGGGGCAAAATTTTATCTTAAAACTTCATACGGACACCATATAAATCAATTAAAATCAAAATCAGAAAAAAAAATTTTGTCTGAAAAATTACTGAATTCGGCCAAAAAACGCAAAATCCCCGAAAAGCGGCGAAATTTTACCTTAAAACTTCATAGGAACACCATATAAATCAATTAAAATCAAAATCAGAAAAAAAAAATTTTGTCGGAAAAATTACTGAATTCCGCCGAAAAACGCAAAATCCTAAAAAGCAAAATCTCTTAAAAATTACTTAAAGATCAAAGAAACAATCAAAATACCGACAAATTCCATAATAATGTAAACATTAAAATCTCCGCCCATTTTTTTTAAATGATTAATTACTTCCAGTTTTTGCGTTTTAGGATTTTGCTTTTTGGGATTTTGCATTTTAGGATGCTTTTCAGACCCACCCCAAAATTAGTGATTAACTACTTAATCACATTAACCGATCTTTATTACCTGTCCATTTAAAACTTTTTTATTCAGCCTTATAAATAACATGACCTTTTTTACGAGTTTGAGATTAAAAAGCTAATAACACAAATCAACAAATATCAATGTCAGAAACGTGAATTATATGATAACATTAAAGAATGCATCCCAATGATGGTCTAATCTCATAATTATCTTTTTCTTCGTTTCTTCGATCTTTAACCCCTTAGATCCGTCTATAACGAAAAATGGCCCTTTTTGACCAAATTGATAGATCTAAATATACCCTATAAAGAAATTTAAAAATCTTTTTTTGCACATAAAAATCCCTTGTAACTTATATTTTTAATCACAAATAATGAATAAATTTTATTAATATATCCAGCTCTTTCATCGGCATTTGAATAATACAAAATATTTCGCGTTCAAACTTAAATACGAAATGACATATTATCGGTTTTTAATGAAAATATTATAAGTTTTAATTTAACAGTTTAAATATTGTAAATATGCAACTATAAAATTTCAGTTTACTATAGTTTTTGAATGTTTTTGGTTTTTTGACCTTATTATTTAAAATTTTTAATGTTTATAACTGACTAATTAAGTTTGATTAGGAAAAATACGGTAAACGGATTTGATATTCCCTATAATGGCAGGTTTGATCTTTGTAGTTAACTCATAACTCTCAAAGAATTAAACACTACTATGATATTGATAGCGATACCTAGTTTAGTTTACTTAATTGGGTATGTCTCAACATATAAAAGTTAAAAACAATGTTAGAAATATAATGTGTTTAAAAATATTAGGCTAGTCTAGAAGCACATTATTCCACACTCTCAACATCTTTATTGATGCAAAATTAATCTATATTTTTATCGGTTCAGAAAGCTTAGTGGGAAACATTTTGTCTTACACCCAGGGATTTGAGGGTTCGGATCCATGCATAGGCGTATTTTTCTCGGAAAATAGAACATATGTGCAATCATTCTAACCCCAAATGCTTGGGTGAAAAATTTCTAACGCGTATGCTACAGTTCTTCAAGAGTTTTAAAGCCATATATCTTGCTTTTTTTATTATATTGAAGAAAAATACGTGCTTTATAGCATATTACCTACCACAAGGTAGAAAATAGTCTGAAAAATTAGTTACATTGAATAAAACTTGTCAATGAGCTAAATGTATAAATTTTATTGATTCAATCGTGTTTTTAGATCTGTTAAAACATTTTATGAGGAATCCATGAAATAAAAATTTTATGAAATAATAAATTATTTTTTGCAATTGTTTTCCTTAAAAAATATTTTATGAAAAAAAAAATAATAACTCCTATCTTTTATTATACAATACCATCAGTTTATATACTTAGTATGTAAAACTCTTAAGCAAGAACGTAAAAAATAAATTCCAATTTTTTTAGTTTAAATTTACATTGAGGCATATAATGGGGTTCAACATTGAAATTGACAGTGCGGGGTCCATACGGACCCCAATAAAATTCAATTTCTAAACAAATTTTGTTGTTAGAATAAGACCAAATTTTAATTACTAATTTGGTTTAACCTATACATATGTCAAAAATCGCAAAAACTTGACCAATAATATTTAATATTTTTTAAGATATTCAAAAAAATGAAAATGCGCCGGGGTCGTATGAAATCTACATTGCTGATCTCGGGCTAGAGCTGCTGTGTGGCCTATTAAAACATTTGACCCTAAACGATATGCCTATAGTGAGAGCCTAGGCTAATCCCAGGTCACCGGGACCAGATGTAACTATGGGCCAAAGTCCTATACGACGCTCCTATATGGGGATAGGTATGGGAAAAACCTCAAACCCAGTTTTTTTTATCTTTATTGTTCTCATTTTGTAATATAAAATCAAGGATCACAAAATTAGCGTCATGAAATAAAGGATATTTCGAATTACTATGCGATAAATTTTATAGATTACACCTCAAATTTCTGTTATTTTTAAGCTGAATGCGTTGTAAATAACTTACTGTGCATAGGAAACTAATTCTAAACTTAGGTAATATATCCCATAACTTTATTATAAACGGGTCACGCTAAAATGTAAACACGGGCCAGGCTAAATATTTTGCAGTCAAAAAAATCTTATAGGGCACAGAATAATTGATCGCCGGTACATTGGGTTCGTAATTTTTGGTCTGTAAAAATTAAGTAAATCTCCTTATAAAATCCTCTTGATTAGATATTTGTATCTTAAAATTTAAAAACCCATTTCTTATTAAATAATTATGTAATTACTATGTTAATGATATCTGCTGTCGGAGCACTAAAATGATAAAAAAAAGACAAAAAATTTTACAAAAATTTCAAGTGGTAGGTGCTTGTAATCTAGGTCAAGCACATTCTTTATTGCATTGATTTTAAATTAACATTTTGTATTTGTTTAATAAATGAGATTCAGCCGGCGATAGGGAGTTGGTGCTCAAAGCAAAAATTTGCCAAAAATTGATTTTTCAGTAATTGCACTTCCCTTAAGATGTATTAATTCTGATGTTAAATTAGATTAGTAATAGGGTTTTATATCCAAAAATTTTAATTTGCTGTTCCCAATTAGGCTAAATACTTATAGACATTATTTATAAATTCAAAATAAATATAAGGCTTCATATTAAAAGTTCAACTGAAATATGTCTACATGCCGAATAAGTGTTTTTTTTTTAAGAATTTTAAAATGTATCAATTTTTATACAAAGTGATTCAATTTGCATTAAAATAAAGGATTACTATAAAAAAAGTTAACCTTGTTTCAGAATTCGTAAGTCCATCATAGTCAACTAAAATTTTACATTTCAATGTATAATACATATTATATGCAATCCTGAAAATGTCAATCAGAAAATCAACCATATTAATTTAAGGAATATAATTTTTTTATTTGGGTTTCAATAATGGGATTTGATAAATATACTTTTTAGATCGTTCGACAATCATCAATGTCAGAAAAAAAAGTTTATGAGTTCTGGAAAAAAAATAAATTCTTATAATGGCCTTACCTCATGACTATATTCTGTTTTCCAAAGTTTTTTTCGTCTTCGGCAATTTTGCTTGAAAAAATGGCCTTTTGTGACCAAAGTGACAGATTTTGCGACCTCGAGAATAACCTACAGAGAAAAAATTTAAGATTTTTTTAATTTTCAAAAATCCTTTGTGACATATATTTTTTATAATTAAAACTTTAGTATATCAAGCTCTTTCATTAGCATATAAATTATACAGCATATTTGGCATCCTAACTTAAATATGAAATTTATTATTGGTTAATATTATTTAAAGTTTTAATTTAATAGTTTTTAATAAATAAAATTATTTTTCCAATATTTTTTTGTTTTTATGGCATTTTTTCAATCCATTGTTTATAGCGAAGTTTGATTAAAAGGAACGGTAAACGGACTTGTAAATCCCTTAGATGGCAGATTTGATCGTTGCAATTAGCTAATAAAACTTAAAAATTTGTTGACCTGTGCACATTCAAACTAATGAATTTGTATTTTACTAGGTGTATTTGTTATTATAGTCTAATTCTGTTTATTAACAAGTGTAAATTTTATGAACAATGCATTAAAAATAATTAAATTATGGTTTAATTTGTTGGTCGTCATTTTTTATAAATATTAAAATTTTTTGTAGAAATGAATGAACTCTGAACGCGCCAAATAATTAGAAGAGTCATGTTTTGTAAGCGTTTGGGCAGCATTCTGCTGTCAATGCTTTAGTCTCTGAAATGTTATTCTCAACTCATGCACTTAGCTTTCTCAATAAGGCACAGGGTTGCAGCTAGCCTGATACGCTAAAGGGGCAGGATAAAATAAGCGGGGCTATTTAGACCAGGATTAATATACAAAATTAGAAGAGCCAAGGGGAAATAAAACACGAGATGCGCTATATTGTAGGCTTACCCAAGGGCGTAGCAAGCTGTAAAGCTGGGGGGGGGGGGGGGGGTTCAAAAAAAAATCTCCCAAATATTACTGGAATTATAAACAGGGCTGGAAAAAAAACTAAATGGACTTCTTTTTAACAAGTTTTTGGGTTTTTTTTTCCAAATGCCCACAAACTCGTGGGCATGGCAAAAGAAAAGCCCATTTTCTTGCTTAAAGAAAAGGGGCATGTTTAAAAAAAGCCCCTTTTCTTAAAAAAAAACTCCTAAGAGCTTTAAGAAAAAATAACCCACCCAACAAAATTTTTTGAAATTATTATAGAAAACATTAAATGGGTTTTTTGGGGCTCTTTTTAAGAGCCACTTTTTGTGGGTTTTTTTTGCCCCTTTTCTTAGTAAGGGCTTTATTTGAATTCTTATTTTGGCCCTTTATTTTTGCCCCCCTTTCTTTTTTTATGTTTTAGGGGAAAAAATGAGCCAAAGTTTTTTGACTCATTGTTTTCTCAGCCCTGATTATAAATGTAGTTTAATTTTATATTTAATTGGTATTAAGTTTGGGGGGGGGGAATATGCACTAAAAATTTTTAATTTGGGTGGGGATATGGCATGCTTGGAGGGGGTTTCATCTCCAAACAACCCCCCCCCCCCCCCCCCTCTCTTACGCCAATGGGCTTACCATTTTTAATCTATCTACTTATTTTAAATAAAAAGTCATAAATTTTTTTTTCATACATTTTAAAATAGGTTAAGGGGCTGAACCAGAGCGGTTTAGAAGATTTTTGACTACGGATGTGCCAGATTTGAACTTGTACTGACTGTGGGTGGTTGTTGGTATGTTTGATATGTGATAATTTGATCTCTTAGTTTTACTAGAATTCTTTAAACTTTATTGCTACAAAGGTGATTTAGCTCTCCCGACACAAAATTTCTCAAAAACTCCGCTAGCACCATAATCAAAATGTCTATGGAGACAAAGTCTAGAACAAATACATTTTTAAAACTAACAATATAAAGTGGCAGCTAGCAACTGGTACAGAATTGAATTTTTTATTGGAAAAAATTATATAAAAAAAAATCTTCCAAACTATAATACTGTAATGCATAGAAAGTTACTTTGGCCTGTCGTAAACCCCATTAGAATTGACAATACCCAGGTACTTAGACAAATAACATCCCTGTTAATAGCGTAATTTTGCATAGTTAACAAAAGTATTTTTATAAATTTGACACTAAAAAATTAGAAATAAGAAAATTGACTAATTTGAAGGTTTTTAATTTTATATTTATATACTTTCGACGCGCCTGACAGTGTTTCAAATCGGACACGTTATTGATATTTGATACTGAACTATTTTTACAAATGCTTCTACCACTCCCGTTATTTTCAAAGGTTTTTTAAGAGCGAAATGAACATTTAAAATGTGTTTTAACAGTGATATGATTAAACAAATGGGGCGGACAAACATTGACAACCACTTGATAAATAGTGTCAAGTACTGTGAGGCACACAGGCAGCGCAAACAATGAAGTAGTGCCGAAACCCAGAGGTCCTTTTATTTTATCCGACCCAAAGAGGTAGGCCCCACCCTTGGTAATGCGTCTTGGGTGAAGTATTTTTTAGGCTGACTGAAACGTTAAGGGCATACTGATATAATGAAAAAGTGATATTAAACACAATGATAAAAATGTGTGCTAATAAAATAAATAATAGTGAGAAACAATTTTTGTTACAAGCAAAATTTGAATGCCTGAATGGAATATTTAAACAAAGGAAAACGTGTATTGAGTAACCTTTTGTTCTACCTTATATTGGCCTTAAACTTAAGTTTATTTAGACTTGGCCAAGCCCAAAATTACAAATAAAATATGAAAATCTATACTAAACTTTGAAATGTGCTATAAAAAAGACGCACTGTCGAAATTATTACCTTTTTAATGTGATAATAAAATTTTCATTTTCAGTCTCTATTTAAAAAGCTAAAAAAAAAGTTAAAAATAGCTTAAAATTATTTTTCTAATTTTGGCTCAATAGCCTGGTCAACGTGAGTTTCTGGTTTCTGCTAATATTTTGGTTGGGAAGATAATATGCAGGGCAAGAGATAAATATTTTGTTGTATCTTTTTTTCTTTTTACCTACAACTTTTTCCCCATATGAATTATAAAACTTGTTAAGGCACAGCCCCCTTTGCCCTGTTGGGTACTAAGCAATATCATAAACCTAGTTCAAGTTAAAAAATACTTCTATCAGTATCGTTCGTTTACAAGTGCGATTATGGGTTACAAAAACATTAGATTATATCTTTACTGTTTTTGAAATCTCATGGTGGCAAAAAACACGACTTTTGTTATAATTTTGTCATTTTTTTGACATTTTTTCATTTGTGTAATCAAGTTCTATTCTATAAAAAATACATGTATATTTATAATCACTGTCAAACCTTGTGGTTGTTTTTTTAATATTCCTCCTTTATTCGTGCATTTAAACTTCACGATTAATTAAATTAATTAAAAAGGAGCAAAAATTAACCAAGCTAATTTAGGTGTTTAAATCTGCAAAATTTATAACATCGAAGTTTGTGTTAGAATTTTCATAAAACTTAGCGTCGGATCTACTTTGTAGGGTTTTTAACTTGCCACAGGCTATAAATTTTTTTTATCAAATCCTAAACGAATAAAACGCGACCCTTTAAGAAAAAATTGATGCAAACTAATTATTCTTGTTCACACAGTTGCCAGTCTTATCAGTAAGCGCAGAAAGTAAAACAAACTGGAATCTATGACAGCATGGAAGCTTTGCAACCCTGGCATAAGCAAAAAACGCCTTCCAAATTTTTCCACCTCCTTACCAAAAAAAAGTGTAAATTGATTAATACATGATATAGTGTATAACTATTCATTGAAGTATAAGGTCGTAATATACAGTAAAATAAATCAATTAAAAAGTGTTTATAAACAGGTCTTACTTATAACTTTACCCACGTTATTTCTTGCATGAAAAAATTCCTATGCACCTATTTATATCACAGGTCAAGAAAATATTTATGTCGGAAACAAGATTATTATGAAAACATTAAAGAATGCATCCCCATGATGGCCTAATCTCATATATGTTTTTCGTTTTTCTTAGTTTCTTCTGTCTTTGGCTCCTTAGATCTGCTTATAACGAAAAATGGCCCTTTTTGACCAAAGACAACATTTTTATTCACAAATAATAAAAAAAAAATTTATTAATATATTAAGCTCTTGCTACTGCATTTAGATAATACAAAAAATTTTGCGTCCAAACTTAAATACGACACGATATATTATCGGTTTTTAATGAAAATATTTTTTTGAAGTTCAAATTTAACAGTTTAACTATTGAAAATATGCAAAAATAAAATTTTAATTTACTTTTGTTTTTGAATCTTTATGGTTTTTTAACCTTTTTTTCTAGAATATTAAATGTTTATTGACTAACTAGGTTCGATTAGGAAAAACGGTAAAAGGATTTGATAATCCTTAAGATGGCAGGTTTGATCTCTGTAGTTAACTCATAACTCTCAAAAAATTGTTGACATATTAAAAAAATGTAACTAGCATACGAATTGCTCTTATTTCACCCATCATACTATCTGGACACCTTTAATTTTTAACAAAATTACTTGCTCTAAATAAATTAAGTATCAATTAAACTCCAATAAGTCATTGACCGCAGTAAAATTGTGATTGAGAGCCTTGATAAATTATAATTAATTGTGCTACACCCAATTTTTAATAATAAATCAACAATAAGGCCACTATAAAAAGCTAAATGCTAGTAATCCTAAAAATATTTCTTAAAAAGCATTCTAAGTGCTAAACAATCTTTTACACTTAAAAAAATGAATTTAAATTTCTTCACATGATCATTTTTATTGCAATTCTACAGTTAACTCTGCTGAGCAACCTGTTATTTATGTTATTTAGGTCAAACGCCATTTTGGTCATTTTAGAAATTAGAGATTTTATAACTTGATATTAATAAAAGACAAAAAAATTAAAAAGCAATTTAGAGATAGAAACTTTAATTAACAACTACAGGTATTTTAACTTTTGAAAAAAAAACTAATATTTCTATTTTTTTTTGAAATTTACTTATTTTTTTACACATTTTTCTTCAGATCCAATTTTTCGTAAGCTAGAATATAAATTATTTATACAATTAACTATTCTTGACCAATTTTTAAATTAGAATACGAATATGATCTTAGTTTAGACTTAAACAATTTAGTAGTGTACCATTTATTTAATTAAGATATGTAAAACATCTTTAAAATGAATGACACAGTATTTAATTAAATTTTAATATCGTCGCAGAAATAAAATTATTTTTTGGCAAAATTTTTTTAAGGGTACAAGGCTTTTTCTCAAGAGTGAATAGTTTTTAGATCTATTTATTAAATTCCATTGGTTAAGTCTCGAAGCTAAAAGTTTTAAGTTGTTTTTGACAAACATAAATTCTATTTGAATGAAATTTCAGAAACGATAGCTTTTCACCCACTATACTCGATATTCAAATTAAATCAAATCAAATTAACATGCTCTAGTAATTAACTTAGAAAAATATTATTTGTAATATTTTAGAACTAGTTTTTTGAGAGGTTGGAGGAAGCATTTTGGGTAGCGATTGATAGATGGTAGGTCATTGTTGCTTAATTAAGGAAAAAATCTGCAAGATATTAAAAATAACTTGACCATTGCTATATAAAAATATATAACACAAGATAATGAAAGAGTTTTAATTTGTAGGAAGGGGTATAAAGTAAAGTTGATTTTAAAATATTTATCACAATGATTGTGAACATGTTTTCTTATATACAGACTTTTGTCTTAACCGATCAACGAAACTTAGGATTTATGGGCATTTTGATCCTCGGGTGAATCAATGGGCATCCTTGAAAGCAAATAAATTTTCTCTTTTGTTATTAAATGAATTAAATTTTTAAAATAATCATCTTAATTGGAAACATCTTAATATATAGATTTTCATCCCAATCGATCTGTGAAACTTCTATTTTGGCAGTTGGATCCTCGGGTGAATCAATCGACATTCTTGTAAGCAAATAAATTTAATCTTTTGTTATTAAATGATTTTTATTTTTAAAAATTATCAATTGTGAACATGTTTCTTAATATATAGATTTTCATCCCAACCGATCTGTGAAACTCAGGATTTTTAGGCAGTGGGATTTTCGGGTGAATCAATCAGCATCCTTGTAAGTAAATAGATTTAATCTTTTGTTATTAAATGAATTTGATTTTTAAAATAATTATCACAATTGTAAACATGTTTTTTAATATATAGATTTTCATCCCAGATCTGTGAAACTCAGGTTTTTTGGGCAGTGGGATCCTCGGGTGAATCAATAGGCATCCTTGTAAGTAAATAAATTTAATCTTTTGTTATTAAATGAATTTAATTTTTAAAATAATTATCACAATTGTGAACATGTTTCTTAATATATAGATTTTCATCCCAGATCTGTGAAACTCAGGTTTTTTGGGCAGTGGGATCTTCGGGTGAATCAATCGGCATCCTTGTAAGTAAATAAATTTAATCTTTTGTTATTAAATGAATTTGGTTTTTAAAATAATTATCACAATTGTGAACATGTTTTTTAATATATAGATTTTCATCCCAACCGATCTGTGAAACTCAGGATTTTTGGGCAGTGGGATCCTCGGGTGATAATCGGCATCCTTGTAAGCAAATAAATTTAATCTTTTGTTATAAAGATTTGATTTTTAAAATAATTATCACAATTGTGAACATGTTTCTTAATATATAGATTTTCATCCCAACCGATCTGTGAAACTCAGGATTTTTGGGCAGTGGGATCCTCGGGTGAATCAATCGACATCCTTGTAAGCAAATAAATTTAATCTTTTGTTATTAAATGAATTTGATTTTTAAAATGATTATCAATTGTGAACATGTTTCTTAATATATAGATTTTCTTCCAACCGATCTGTGAAACTCAGGATTTGGGCAGTGGGATCCTCGGGTGAATCAATCGGCATCCTTGTATGTAAATAAATTTAATCTTTTGTTATTAAATTAAAGAGTTTAAAAATAATTATCACAATTAAGAACATGTTTGTTAATATATAGATTTTCATCCCAACCGATCTGTGAAATTCAGGATTTTTGGGCAGTGGGATCTTCGGGTGAATCAATCAGCATCCTTGTAAGTAAATAAATTTAATCTTTTGTTATTAAATGATTTTAATTTTTGAAATAATTATCACAATTGTGAACATGTTTCTTAATATATAGATTTTCATCCCAACCGAACTGTGAAACTCAGGATTTTTGGACAGTGGGATTCTCGGGTGAATCAATCGGCATCCTTGTAAGTAAATAAATTTAATCTTTTGTTATTAAATGAAAGATTTTTAAAATAATTATCACAATTAAGAACATGTTTTTTAATATATAGATTTTCATCCCAACCGATCTGTGAAACTCAGGATTTTTGGGGTGGGATCCTTGGGTGAACCAATCGGCATCCTTGTAAGCAAATAAATTTAATCTTTTGATATTAAATGAATTTGATTTTTAAAATAATTATCAATTGTGAACATGTTTCTTAATATATAGATTTCCATCCCAACCGATCTGTGAAACTCAGGGTGGGCAGGGATCCCCGGGTGAATCAATCGGGATCCTTGTAAGTAAATAAATTTAGTCTTTTGTTATTAAATGATTTTAATTTTTAAAATAATTATCACAATTGTGAACATGTTTCTTAATATATAGATTTTCATCCCAACCGATCTGTGAAACTCAGGATTTTTGGACAGTGGGATTCTCGGGTGAATCAATCGGCATCCTTGTAAGTAAATAAATTTAATCTTTTGTTATTAAATGAAAGATTTTTAAAATAATTATCACAATTAAGAACATGTTTTTTAATATATAGATTTTCATCCCAACCGATCTGTGAAACTCAGGATTTTTGGGCAGTGGGATCCTTGGGTGAACCAATCGGCATCCTTGTAAGCAAATAAATTTAATCTTTTGATATTAAATGAATTTGATTTTTAAAATAATTATCAATTGTGAACATGTTTCTTAATATATAGATTTCCATCCCAACCGATCTGTGAAACTCAGGGTGGGCAGGGATCCCCGGGTGAATTAATCGGGATCCTTGTAAGTAAATAAATTAAGTCTTTTGTTATTAAATGATTTTAATTTTTAAAATAATTATCACAATTGTGAACATGTTTCTTAATATATAGATTTTCATCCCAACCGATCTGTGAAACTCAGGATTTTTTGGCAGTGGGATTCTGGGTGAACCAATCGGCATCCTTGTAAGCAAATAAATTTAATCTTTTGATATTAAATGAATTTGATTTTTAAAATAATTATCAATTGTGAACATGTTTCTTAATATATAGATTTCCATCCCAACCGATCTGTGAAACTCAGGGTGGGCAGGAATCCCCGGGTGAATCAATCGGGATCCTTGTAAGTAAATAAATTTAGTCTTTTATTATTAAATGATTTTAATTTTTAAAATAATTATCACAATTGTGAACATGTTTCTTAATATATAGATTTTCATCCCAACCGATCTGTGAAACTCAGGATTTTTGGACAGTGGGATTCTCGGGTGAATCAATCGGCATCCTTGTAAGCAAATAAATTTAGTCTTTTGTTATTAAATGATTTTAATTTTTAAAATAATTATCACAATTGTGAACATGTTTCTTAATATATAGATTTTCATCCCAACCGATCTGTGAAACTCAGGATTTTTGGACAGTGGGATTCTCGGGTGAATCAATCGGCATCCTTGTAAGTAAATAAATTTAATCTTTTGTTATTAAATGAAAGATTTTTAAAATAATTATCACAATTAAGAACATGTTTTTTAATATATAGATTTTCATCCCAACCGATCTGTGAAACTCAGGATTTTTGGGCAGTGGGATCCTTGGGTGAATCAATCGGTATCCTTGTAAGCAAATAAATTTAGTCTTTTGTTATTAAATGATTTTAATTTTTAAAATAATTATCACAATTGTGAACATGTTTCTTAATATATAGATTTCCATTCCAACCGATCTGTGAAACTCAGGGTGGACAGGGATCCCCGGATGAATCAATCGGGATCCTTGTAAGTAAATAAATTTAGTCTTTTGTTATTAAATGATTTTAATTTTTAAAATAATTATCACAATTGTGAACATGTTTCATAATATATAGATTTCCATCCCAACCGATCTGTGAAACTCAGGGTGGGCAGGGATCCCCGGGTGAATCAATCGGGATCCTTGTAAGTAAATAAATTTAGTCTTTTATTATTAATTGATTTTAATTTTTAAAATAATTATCACAATTGTGAACATGTTTCTTAATATATAGATTTTCATCCCAACCGATCTGTGAAACTCAGGATTTTTGGGCAGTGGGATCCTTGGGTGAACCAATCGGCATCCTTGTAAGCAAATAAATTTAATCTTTTGATATTAAATGAATTTGATTTTTAAAATAATTATCAATTGTGAACATGTTTCTTAATATATAGATTTCCATCCCAACCGATCTGTGAAACTCAGGGTGGACAGGGATCCCCGGATGAATCAATCGGGATCCTTGTAAGTAAATAAATTTAGTCTTTTGTTATTAAATGATTTTAATTTTTAAAATAATTATCACAATTGTGAACATGTTTCTTAATATATAGATTTTCATCCCAACCGATCTGTGAAACTCAGGATTTTTTGGCAGTGGGATTCTTGGTGAACCAATCGGCATCCTTGTAAGCAAATAAATTTAATTTTTTGATATTAAATGAATTTGATTTTTAAAATAATTATCAATTGTGAACATGTTTCTTAATATATAGATTTCCATCCCAACCGATCTGTGAAACTCAGGGTAGGCAGGGATCCCCGGGTGAATCAATCGGGATCCTTGTAAGTAAATAAATTTAGTCTTTTATTATTAAATGATTTTAATTTTTAAAATAATTATCACAATTGTGAACATGTTTCTTAATATATAGATTTTCATCCCAAACGATCTGTGAAACTCAGGATTTTTGGGCAGTGGGATCCTCGGGTGAATCAATCGGCATCCTTGTAAGTAAATAAATTTAATCTTTTGTAATTAAATGAAAGATTTTTAAAATAATTATCACAATTAAGAACATGTTTTTTAATATATAAATTTTCATCCCAACCGATCTGTGAAATTCAGGATTTTTTGGCAGTGGGATCCTCGGGTAAAATCGGCATCCTTGTAAGCAAATAAATTCAATCTTATGTTATTAAATAAATTTGTTATCACCATTTGGTGAGTGTAAACATGTTTCTTAAAATATACCATAGCGTCAATTACCTTTTAACCAACTTATGAAGCTCCTTTTCTTAGCCACTAGGACAAGCATTTGGCTTCCTTGTTACCAAAACTAAGATCTCTTTTTTACAATATTCAATAGATTCTGAAAAATGAATTTATATTTTTTTTTAGGCCTTGAGTTTCGCAATGATATTTGTATAATTTCGATATGTAGGAATAAATTTGTCTGGCAAGAAATTAAAGAGTGATGAGTCGACTTGACTTGTGAAGGTTAGCAACCCCTTGTAACTCTGCAAATAAAAATTAAAAATTTATATTTATTAATCTTCACTGATGCGACCTTATTATTATTTTTTGTTGGAAGTGCAATTAACATTTTAAATGCGACTCGGATTTTAAAAATTTCTTCCTGAGATTGGTTCCAAATGCTATTTGACTATAAGTCAAATGGTAGATGAGTTCTTATAAACATAATAATTTATGCTCCAATTTTATAACTCATTGTTTGCACTTAAATATAAAATTGCCCTTTAAGGTTCAAATTTACAAATAATTACAAACAATATTAAATTTTTAACATAAAAATATGAAACTTAAAATCATATTTATAGGCTAGAAAAACTTTATTTTTATAAGGAGACTGGATTAATACGGAATTATATAAATTTATAAATAAAATAGCAACGACTGGCATATAAAATAATCAAATAACTTCGTCAGTTAAAACATTTTATAAATTTTGCAAATTTTCGTAATATAGGCTTTGGAAACTTGATTCAATAGAGGTTTCCCATATGTATATTTCGTTTTTCCTAGTTTCTTCCTGCTTTGGCTCCTTAAATCCGTCCATATCGAAAAAATGGCCTTTTTGACCAAATAGACAGATCGAGAATACCCTAAAAAGAAAAAATTTAAGAATCTTTTTTTCATATAAAAATTCCTTATTTTAAATATTATAGTATATCAAGCTTGAATCTGCATTTTGATAATACAAAATATTTCGCTTCCAAACTTAAATACGCCACGATATATTATCGGTTTTCAGTTAAAGTTTTATTTAAAGTTTGAAGTTTAGCTGTTGTAAATATGCAAAAAAAATTTTAATTTATTTTTGTTTTTGAATCTTATTTGTTTTTTTTGGCATTTTTTCTAAAATTTTTAATGTTTATAGCTGACTAACTAAGATTGCTTAGAAAAAACGGTAAACGGATTTGGAAATCCCTATAATGGCAGGTTTGAACTCAGTAGTTAGCTCATAACTCTCAAAAATTTTTTGACCTGTGTTCTAACAAAAGATTTTTGAGAAGTGAGGATAATATTTTGGCATCAGATATATGAATTGCTTTCACAAATTTATAGCTTTCTGTATCATCATATTTTTCTATATCTAATAACAACAGAAATAATTTCTGTGTTAGTTAGATCTTTTTAGCGGATGAGAAGTGTTAATATGAATGATAACACTTTTTAAAAAAAGTAAATATTTTTAAAATGATAATTTTTAGATATTTATGGGGGAGCAAATTTAATTTTATTGGGTTGGAAGGGCAAAATAAATTTTATACGTATTCTTTGGGGGAGGGGGGGGGGCAAATTTAATTTTGAGGTGAGGGGGGTGGAATAATTCTATGTATTTGGGGAGGACGGCAAATTTAAAATTTCTAAATTTGGGGGGGCAATCAAAAACTTTGGGGGGGGGGGGGGGGGGAGGGGTCTAGAATTGTGCCTGGTCTAAAGTAAAAGGTTTGTAATTTCCGTCCCGCCCACCTGACACAATTTTTTGTTTAAGTTAAAGTCTTTAGCCTCGGCCCAAATTTACACATACGGCCCAAAAAAATTTATATTACTAGCTTTGATTTTTAAATTATTAACAAATTAAGGAGTGTAGAAGTAAATTTCTGAAAATAAATATACCATTTTTAGTTCTTGTTTTAGGCAAAATAAGATTCAAATAATCGAACTGGCCAGGCTAGTCATTCTATTTTATAATTAAAAGCTGGCCCGCCTATTGTATTTCGGCTCCCGTTTTTCGCGAACTGGCACCGGTCCGAGCGGGCTTTAAGGTTGCGACTTTAATCTCTAGTGCATATAGTATATTTCTTACAAGGATTTTAAGTTCTAAAAATTTTTTTTTACCTTTACCGAAAATGGGAGACATCTATGTAGGCTGATGATTTTTAATAAAATTTTTCTTTTTTTTTGCAAAAATTTAAAATGAAAAAAAAATCTTTAAAAAAATAATTTTAGGTAGCCCCCCTTAATAGGTCGCTCGTAAAATGTCAATAGGAAGTTGCAACAGATTAACCTACCTATATGTTTAAAAGTTTGCTAGCTCTAAAAAAATGTAAATAAAGAAATTTTTCATTCTAAAAAATGACCTAAAATCCATTATCTATCGGCAGAGCTCTTATTGTTGGATTATTTAAAACATTATTTTGCTTAACTCACAATCTATTATTTCCCTTTGAAAAAATAGGTCCGGTCTATTATTCTAATTTGTTTTTTTGCAGACCGACGAAATATATCAGTCACGTTAAAAGGAATATTAGAGCCGTTGTATTTTATTGGCGCGTGTTTTTTTCTGCAAACTTATTATTTTTACTATAAACAACTTCTTTTTTGCCAAAGTAATAGAAGTGGACCTATAATTTTAAAAAGGATTTGACGAGGGCTAGGATGTTTGGTCAAGAACTTAGATTAATAACACCGGACAACAAAAAAACAAAATGAACAATTTTAAGAGGATTTTGTAGAGAATTCTTGCAATAACGATATCCGTTTTATCCCCAATGCCTCCATTTTTAAAATTGCGTCCAAAGTTTAGAAAAAAAATTAAAAAAATTCCCTAAATATTAATTTTTTGACATATTCAGATTTCTCTAGAATTTATCTAAAAAAGATTATAATTTAAGAGTATTAGTTATTTTCAGGTTTATAATCAAAAAACGGATTTTATGACAAAAACCAATAATTTATAAAAATAAAAAAAATTAAGTATTAAAAAAAAAACTTAAACGGCTTACGATGATAATGAATGTTTTGGTAATCTAAATGTATTTTTAACATTTGTTACTACCCATAAGCTTTGTGATACAGAAGCCCAAAACACACCAGAAATGGAAAATCTCAACTTTGAAACTGAATAATTAAAAATCTTAGGCATTGGCTAAAAATTCCATATTCGTAATTAGCACCAAAAACTTGACCAAAAATGATAGTTGCCATAAATGATGGTAAGAGTCGCCCAAATTTTGTTGTTCAGTGTAATTAATCCGGAAAGGGGCCGGCGGAGGGAGCTATTTTGCTTGCTTTTGAAAAACGCAAATACTTTAATTGCATGCGCTCGTTTATTTGACCTACCTTGTTATAGTTTTTTAGCGAATTTAAAAAGTTTTATTTAGCTGGGCCATGCCGATATTGCAAAATGAATTTACATAACCATAATTTATGTGTTTTTATTAAATTCATTTATGTGGAATAATTAAATGGAAAAATAAGCCATGGTATTGATTGACTGGATTCAGGAAAAAAAACAGTTGTCATCTTTACGTGTGATTATTATTACTTTGTTCTTCCGACGACGCACAACTAAACGAAATATAAATCACCTTTTTTACAATAAGGCCTCTTTTGTGATCTTGTTTTAAGGCAAGGATATTGCGAATTTCATTAAGAACATTAGTGCTAATCAGGTGTTTAAATAATTATTTCCAAGCTGATATTTATTTGATACAATGGCAGCCAGCAAGCATATCAGGAATTATGAGAAAGTTGGAGATTTAAAATAAGATAATATTTTTTGTCGTCTGTTTGAAAACGAGAGAGTTATGAAAAAAACCCATCTTTGGGCTAAACTCATTTTTTTTTATCGAAATAGAGAAATAATAAAGGAGCTTTTATCAAAAAAATATTTATAAGATTTTCTGCTTATTGTATTTTATAGATGATTTTTTCAATCTGTCATAAAATTGTTGAAAATCGAAAATTTGAGCTTAGTCAAAAAATGGGCTTTTCTCAGCTTTGGTTAGGAGTAGGAGAGAAAAACGGAAAATATACCTGAAAAAGGCCATTATAAGGCTGTATACTTTTATGTTTTTATGAACTTATTTTTCTGACATTTTATTTGTTGACTAGGCAATAAAGATTGAGCTAGTAGTCTAATTGCTTTTTTAGGTTTATTTTTTAAAAATGTGGTTTTTTTTGCCCCTTGGTTGTTTTGATTAAATAGATTTTATTGGTTTCAATACCATATTTTGAACATATATATAATAATTTCCTTATTGATAATTTTGCAAATAATTTATAACCTGCTGATATATTTAGGACCGGGCATAAAATGAAAAGTTTAAATTAAAAAATGTGCCGGATGGTAGAGCCTGTAATAAGCCGTTGTTTTGAAGGGGCCTGGCATAAAACCTAAAAGGCAGCATTTATTAGAGACCTGGGCCAAAGGTCGAGCTCTGCCAATATAATCCTTTAGGGCATTGCCTGGTCAGACCTCTAGACTTTAATGAGCCCGACCATTTTAAATATGATCGGCTGTCCCCACGCATATTTAAGAAATATGAAAAATTTTAAAGTTAAAAGATTATTAAATTATTGTTATCCTTATTTATAAAAATTTAACATAACCTTTAGTGCGGTCGAAAAAATTTTCTAAAGTTTTAGAATTTTTATAAGAATATTAAAAAATTACATAAAAAATGGGCTTTTCGAGTTTTTTTGCCCCTTTTCTATGCGTGGGCTTTTTTTTGTAAATCTAGTTTTAGCCCTTTATTTGTGGCTCTCTTTCTTTCTTCAAGTTTTAGCGTAAAAAATGAGCCAAAGTTTTATGGCTCACTGTTTTCTCAGCACTGGTCCAGGGCATCTAAATTTTTTTTAGTTAACCTTAGCACCAATACTAAATCGCCGTTAATTTATTAAATATTTATTTAAATTGAATGGTAGTTAGTTCCGGATCCTAAGAAACTACCAAATATAAACGGATAAATTACATGTATAAGGCAAATATTTGGTATTACACTAGATTTTAGTTTCAAACTGGGCCAAGGCAAAGATGATGAAATTTTAAATAACTTCGCTAAAATATAACCTCATGGCAAATTGCCCTATTTAAATAGAGTTTTGCTACAAAGTCTTATGCAATCCACGCCCCCCCTCCCCTCCCTCCCCAATCTACCATTACACGAAACTTCTAGAAAATTGGTATAAATAAAGCTCTGGTTTTTAAAAAATATAATATATTAAATTTTTTAAAACAACATTTTAAGACCCGAAAATGAAATTTACGCATTGCGCTTTGATTGTATTATTGTGGGCTGTATTTGTGGATGATATCAGTTGCCAAAGTATATATATTGTTTTGATGTTTAACTAAAAAAGATGTACAGCTTTTTTCACTCAGTCGGGATTAATTCTGAATTTTTTTTCAAAACATTTGGCATTGCCCACCTATTAATGATAGAAAAAATTAAAACGTACTTAAGCTCTATATTTTTTTTGAAACTAAAATCGAAATTTTACAAAAAATTAAAAAATTAAAGTGACCAGTTTGAGGCTCATTTATGGCGCCCCCAATTTTAAAAATGGTGTAGTGGAGCAAATATTCTTTATAGAATACAAATGGTATTATTTAGGTCTCCCCTTATTTAGTTGGATACAATATTTAGATTCTATGTTTGTAAAATTGATCGAATGATCACGTTAAGTTCTTTTTTATTTTTAGAAAGCTTCTATTTTAAATAAATGTTGGTTTTTTGGTGGTCGATAGGCATTCGTATGTCCGCAATTAATTATTCTTAGGGTTTTAAGATTTTGTAAGCATCTGTATGGGACACATAAGTTTACTATCAACGTTTTATTATTTACAAAGAAGGTGGTAACGATAGATGGTTTGTTTTTACATTAAATGAAGAGCCCTTCTCTCTTATATTAAATAATCTTGTGGAACATTATTGTGCTTTTCCTATTTTCCTATATATATTCACTTATCGGCTATATTGATTGATGGCCAAAGCTGACAAAATTGACTGATTTAGCTACCTTGAAAACACCTAAAAAAATATATTTCATACTATAACACCTGTGAATCTTGTTTTCTTTTAAATACTTTTGAGTATGTCAAAATTACATTCACATTTAGGTTATACAAAATATGTGACATCTCAACCTGAATAAGACACATTTATCTTAAATTTATAGCTAACTTACATAGTTGGAAGAAAGGGTAACTGAATTTGTTATTCCTAAGAATGCAGGTCTGGTCAGGAAATTGTTTTTAGTTGCACACACTCCCCTTAGGTTGACAGAGGCTATACTTGAAGATCAAATTTGGCACAGAATGTTTAAGGCGTTCCCTAATTTTCTTTTCTTTTATTTTTATAATCTAATTTAGGCGATCTCCAAGTTTCTATTATCCCCGGCAAAGACTATGCGCTCGAGTGGTCTGCCGATGACGGTAACTGCGTCGTTTTTGATTTGACCATAGAACATTATGCCAAAGATAAGGATTATCCATACAAGACTAGCCATAGTAAAAAAGTAAATTTAGCATCATGGCTCTATATTTGTTATAAATTTTTTTCTGTTATACTTTCAAGGGTTTTTTTTTTCACACAGGAAAGTTTTAAAGAGGGTAAAAGATAAGAGAAACCACCCTACTACACCTTTTAGCTGTTTTTATTTAATTATAATGGTTACAACTCCGAAATTATTAATTCAAAAATAACGTTTAAATAAAAATTAATTTAGTGTTTAGAATTTTCACAGTTTCATATTATTATTTGCACTATTCAGCACATATTCATTTTTGCTAATCATATCAAAACAAAAATTTTTTATCTTTTTTTTAATATTTTAACAATTAACTAAAAATTTATTTGGATTTTAACGGTGTTTAATTGAATTTTAGCAATATATTTGTATATTATATTAAAATTTTGCGATTTTATACGTGACTTTGCTAAACTTTTATTTTATTCTGAGAGCATATAAAACCTCCAAGGTTAAAAAAAATTAATTGCCTGTTTTAACGAAAATTTAATTTCTTGAATACTATATAGTTCTTAAAATAAAACAACAAGCTAAAACAATTAAAATAAATTAAAGATTTTAAATATAGTAAAAGTATAACAGGCAATAAACTGATTTAAAAATATCTATATATAACAGCTATACTGTTAACTTTAAACGATAAATTTCTAAACCGATAAAATATGTCCATAGGTTGAAGTGTCAAAAATTTTGCATAACTAAAAAATATTAATGAAAGAGTTGATTATATTCAAAAATTGTAGTCTTTTTTTTTGTGAAAAATAGCAAATATCAAAATATAAGTTTTAGTTTTTTTTGGTCGCAAAATTTTTCATGACCGTAGGCTTGAATTTCTATATATAGCAGAAGTGTTAGGAGTTTTTAAGATAAAGCAGTCATGTATGTATTCCTCAAATGGTCACAATTTACATTAATCATTCAATAATTTCTGCTGAGCTAATCATTGGTTCTAACCTTGTATTAAATAATTATGACATATAATTTCTAAATTAGCTGGGCCTTCTAGGAGCTTTGTTGAGCACAATAAAAAAATCATTAGCATAGATCTGGTAAAAAATGTTAATTGCGGTATTACATATGCAATTTCATATATCATTCCAAATTTTCTATTAAACATATTTGATAGTTGTTAACCACTAACTTATAGTTTAACATAAATCCATTTCGTTGTCAATTAATTTATTCATACAAATTTTACTTTAAGCTATTTTTTTAAAGCTCGTAGTAAGTTTTTCTAACATATCAATATTTCTGAAAATTATAAAACGATATAAGCAATAATCCTTTAACCTTTCTACAATTATTTCTTCATACAGGTCAGAAACACAGATGGGAATAGGTACATTGTGGCAATGACGGATGATGATGTTTGCAAAATTGAACTGGAATGTTTTAAACTTGATCCGAAGGCGTTTAATTACCCAAGTTATAATTCCACTGGGATAATGAGCTTGACTTACAACGTCCCTAAGTGGTACCCAACTGATCCAGATTATTCCTTTTATGAATAAAAAATTATACTGCTTGTTTTAATTAAATAATTTTAAAATACAATGATTCTTTTGAGAGCTAACCTGCGGTTTTATGTGTAAAAATGTAATACTATTATTTAATATCTATATATTTGAATTTGGTATGAGCATTGTGCCAATGGTTTATAACAAAATTTTGCCAATTCTACTTGTATGTTGGTGGTTATTCTTAAAATCAAAATTGTTTAGATTAGCCACAGTAACTCTAAACTTTTTATATATAACTTAGATAAAAGAGGCCGCGTAGTATATGAGTATGTTAAAACATTGACTATTTTTTTCTGCTTAAGAGTGGGGGTTCAGTAGGTGCCTATTTTATTTTCGAATTTATATGACAATATCGTATTAAAGATTTTTTTAGGTTGATAAACTTTTATCATGAGTTTAGCAAATTAAGGCTCAGGACAACACCTTATATAAATTTCAAACAATGAATTTGAAAACGTAGGAAACCCTACATTTTTTTTTATTCTTGAGCAAATTTAAATCAAAAATATACCTTTCAAGACCTATTATATATCTATTTTTAACATAAGTTTTTTGCACTAAAAGCTTAGAAAAAAAAACATTGTATTATTTAGCAGTATAGGTTGAACTGGTCGCGTAGTTTTTTTCATTCTTGTCCTATAATAGTCTTTCATAAAATTTAGCATAAAAGTTCAAAATTATTATTTTTTTAAACATTAATTTTGTTAGTTTTTGTTTTAGAATGTTTCTAAAAAGACCCACAAAATTTTAAAGTTTTATAAAAATATTGATTGGTTCGTATGGTTTACATGTAAAATATTCGTTGAAAAAGAAATTTATTTGGCACGTGCATTTTTATTTATAATTAAATATAGTTTGACAGATTCTTGAGATGTATAGGCTAATCAAACTTCCGTTTACCGTTTTATTTATTAAACAAATAATTATATTTTATTATAGAGACTAGGGCAAAAAAATCCAGTTTCTATGCGTTTAATTTACTTACCTTATATAATAATTTTAAATAAATAGAAATTATTTAAAGGGCTATATTGGCTTCCGGTTCGGGATTTTCTTTGGCATACCTGTATCACAATGTAAAAATTCCATTCCGTTTTGTTATATTTTACATATTTAATACATACTACCAAAATTTATGGAGACTAACCAAATAAATATATTTTTTAACGATCCGTATTTTTTTTAGTCATTCATAAAAGTTAATTTTCATAACACCGAGTTTCAGCAAAAACATCTTCAAAGTTACATACAATCGATATAAAAAACCTTACAAAATTAATTTTGAAACCTAACAAAATGATGCATTTAGGGCGCTTTTAAAATTAAAATTTGCTAGAATTATTATTAAAATCAGATGAAGAAAGTCAATTTGTTTCAATTCTTGTATTATGACAATTTAAACACGTAAAATTTTTTATGTATGGCCACGTGCAAAGTAAATTTTAGAAAAAACATTTTTTTTATATTATTTTTCTATTTGTCAAATTACCAAAGGAAAATATATAATGGAATGGAACAATTTTTTCCGTTCAATCGAACTACATAAGATTTTAAAATTCTGCGTTTCTAACAAAAAATCACTTTGCACGTGGTCTAAACCAAACTTTTCACGCAAATTAGATGTGGCTCAAAAATTGTTTATTTGATATTTTTTCAAGATATTATTTTTAAATTAGGGATCTCTGAACAACAATTAATTTATTAATATATTAGTTATATTGAGTTCATTTATGCAATACATTAAATTCATTTTGATTTCGTTTAAGTAATTTTAATTTTTTTTAAATAAAAAACATATAACAGAGGGGATTTTATATAATTGAAAATCAGCAAACAATGGTCGAATTATAAAAAAAATATTGTCTAGCGTGCCGAAAGTGTAAGATTATGCATAAACAATTTATGTTTTGTAATAACTTCTTTCTATAGCTTTTAATAGCATCTTCTATTAAACTGGTCTACAAATTACAATGTCAGAAAAAAGAAGTTTACATTGGAATGAATGGATCCTAATAACCATTCCCATATATATTTTCCTTTTTAGTTGTTTTTATTGCCTTCGGAGATTTTACCCCGCTTATATTGAATAGCCTGACTAAATTGAAAGATTTTTTGACCTTGAGATTACTTTAATTTTGCATACAAAAATCACTTGTAACATATTATCTAAAATAATGTGAAATAAAATTCGTAAATCAAAATATTATTTGAAGTTTGATAACAGTTGAGCTGTTGTAAATATCAAGAAAAAATTATTTATTTTTGTTTTTATATCTTTTTTGTTGATTTTTATAAAAATATTTTTTATAAATGACAAAGGTTGATTAAAAAAATGAAACAAGGATAATTTCCTAAGATGGCAGGTTTGATCTAGTCCATTTATTATTGTTAAAATGGAGCTAAAAGGGCGCGTTTAAGGTTAATTCTTTTTTTTAATTTTTAATATTTCTTACTTGTAATAAAAAGCATTTTTTACACAAAGCTGTCAACCTTAATTATTAGCCCTAATTATTCCCTTTTTCCAAAACTTTAAATAATAAATTTTTAATTTTATAAAAAAATGAAATTTTGAAGGGTACCTAATAAATGCAAGGTTAATATAATGTAGTTACCATAGGGCCACCATGGCAATTAATCTCCAATGAGTTTTGATGAACTACATTCTTATCGTCCTTCATTTTCGAAACATATTCAATCATATCCTCAAATTGCGTGTAGTTTTGGGGCTTACCCTTGACCGGAATAACGTTTAGGTCCAATTTGTAATTTTTGATAGTTAACACATTCGCCTTCTGATTTATTTATTTAAAAGTATTTAACTTTCATCATAATTCAAGGTTGAAAAATGAGGTGGGGGAAAAAAGTAATTAAGATTTAAAAAAGTGGTGACCTTAACACACCTATTGAAAAAGTGGGAAAAAAAATTAAACCATAAATAAATCTTTAGTATTGATACTAAACCATAGATCAAACATCCCAAACTAGTGTAGCAAAAAAAGGAACAGCTACTCCAGTGCTAAATAGTAAACAGTCGGTTCATCACTTTACCATATTTTCACATTATGTTACCTTGACGTTTTGTGCACTTTAAAAAAAGTTTCGGAGAGAAAAATAGGGGGTTATTGACCGGGGGCCCCAGTTGCACATCTAAAATGCAAAATACCAAAATGCATAGCAATCTTTTCACTCATATACAACATCCTCCATATAACTAATTCGATATATATCAATGTATACAAAAGAATGTTATGACATTGAAATGAAATCCCATAATGCCTTACCACATAGTTTTCCATTTTCCAAACTTTCTTTTGCTCTCGGCTATATTCCTAAGCCTTTGTCGAAAAAATGGCCATTTCTGACAAAAATGACACATTGTGCGCCCGATTATTCTAGAGAGACAACAAAATTTTTTTTTCATATTATAATCACTAGCTAACTTACAAAGTTTGATTAGAAACAAAGGTTTCCAAAAAAAAAATATATAAAATCTCAATGATTTTACCTCCGATAGGGGTTCGCTGCTATGGGTGTAAATGGTATGTCGGATGGTAATATTATTCGCTTTTCCTTTCTCCGAACCTGCACAGCCTCTGTGAGATCGTAAAGGGTTGTAGATTAGTCATACTCGATGGGCGCCCAGAAAATATTTCAAATCAATTTGATTTTTCAAAGCTCCTCCAACATAGATTATTGCGGGTGATTGCAACAGGTGGAAGTAAATGAGGCCAAGGAAGAAAGTTTTTATGATTTTGATAGGTGTTTTACCTTAGAAATATTTTAAATGTATATGAGAAATATTAAATTTTGTGCGCCTATAAAACCCATTTTAACTTATATATAACTCAGAGCCGGCTTGCAATGATAAACCGCGTTTATCAAGCAAAACTTTAAAGAAATTTTGTAATTTCTTGATAAATATGGTTTTTAAATGATTGCTAGGGCGAGTTTTTAAATTCTTGAAAATATGTGTAAAACTTCAGCCACATAATATAATAGCCTTATCTTTTATACTTTATAACTACCATGAAACAGGGCCCTATACCATTGAATAAATGGCCATGCAAATTTGACTGATTTTCGAAAATTCTAAACTCATCACTTGTACTTTAATTTTTTAACTGATATAAAAATATCAATTAAGTATATCAAGTCATTTTTCACATTAGGTTACTTAACATCTTGGACCTTATCATATCAATTTGAAATATTAATTATGTATTTTGTTATAATTAAAATTTAACAGTTTAGCTAGCTTATATATAATGAAATCGTTTTCAGTATTTTTCTGTTTTTTTTTGTAAATTTTGATTTGTTCCTATAAGTTTCTTATGAATTTTTAATTTTTAGGCAAAGTTATTAGCGTATACATCTCAAGTTGTCATACTATGTTTAATTTATAAATGAAAATGCATTAGGTCGTGCCAAAAAAAAATATTTATTCAACGAATTATTTTACATGTAAACCATATAGATCAATCTGAATTAATGCACTTTTGAATTTTGTGGGCCCTTAACATTCTAAAACAAAAACTCAATTGAGATATTGCTAAAATGAAATATCTAAAATAAATTATATTTAATTCTATCGTGTAATTTATTAGAGTAGGAAAATTTTGTATAGTACCTCAAATATAATTCTCGAGGTTTATAATGATTAAATTTTGTTATTATATATTGGAGATAATTATTTATGAGAAAAAATGAAATTTTGAATGAAATTTAGGTCGCAAAAAGCGGAGATATTAATTTATTTTTCCTCTTTGTCAGATATAAAGGGCTAAAATTGGATTTTAGATGGGTAAAAAAAATTTTGATATTGATATTTTATTTGCAAAATTATTTTATAAGGCTGTATAATTTCCAAAAAATAGCAATTTTATTAATTCCTATACCCTTAGATATGTTTGATATATAAATTCAACCGCTGGTTGCATTATGAAAATTAAAAAAAAAATTTAAATGGGGGCATTTGCCCCCTTTTGTCAACCCCTAAATTCGCCCCTGAGAGTAACATTGGACGTGCCCTTTAAAATTAAATTTGCACGCGTCTCTAATATAAGGCGTGTGATATTCCTTCCCGGCCCACCCGACACAATTTTTCGATGAAGGCCAGGCTGATAGCCTCAGCCAAATTTACAAATACGGGCCGAAATTTTTATAATACAATCTAAAAATTTTTTCGTTTTTTAAATTATCAATAAATTAAGGAGTGTAGAAGTAAATCCTGTGTGAAAATCAATTTACCATTTTTAGTTCTTGTTTTAGTCAAAATGAGATTCAAATATAATCGGACTGGCCCGGCCATTCATTCTGTTTTATGATTCAGGGCTGGCCCGCCCAGCCCGTTCAAAATTTCGGCTCCAGTTTTTAGGGCACCCTTCTAAGCGGGCTTTAGGGTTGCGACTTTTATCTCTAGTGCATATATATGTCTTACAAGAATTTTGAGTTCTAGATTTTTTTTACCTTTACCGAAAACTCTGGGATACATATATGTATGGTGATATTTTCAAACAATGTAAAAAATGTTTTTTTAAAAATAATTTTTAGGTAGTCCCCTTAATAGGTTAATCGTGCAATGTCAATAGGAATTTGCAACTGATTAACCTAGATATGTTGAAAAGTGTGCTAGTTTTAAAAAATAAAGAAAATTTTTGAATATAATTTAAAATGACTTAAAAAAATATATATCGGCAGAGATTTTATTGTTGGATAGTTGAGTTAATACATTATTTTGCACAACTCACAATTTATTATTTCTCGGCCTTTGAAAAAAAAACGTCCGAGCTATTTTTTTAGTTAGTATTTTACAAACCGATGAAATTAATCAGTTACTGTAAAAGGAAACTTATGATAGAGCCGTTGTTTTTTTAAGCGTGTGTTTTTTTTGCAAACTTTAAAAACTTTCTTATTTGCCGAAGTAATAAAAGCGGACAAAATCTTAAAAAACCTATTGATGTGGGCTCAGGCTATTTGACCAGGAACCTATATCAATAATTAATCAAGAAGGGGGGCGGGGCTAAAATTTTGCTTATTTTTTAAAAAATGCATAATTGCATGCGCTCGTTTATTTTACCTACGGCCTTATCTTGTTATAATTTTGTTCTTTTTTAACAGTCATTCAATGCACTATCACGCGAATTTAAAAAGTTTTATTTAACGGGGCCATGCCGATATTGCAAAAGACATTTACATAACCATAATTCATGTGTTTTTAATTCATTTTTGTGGAATGATTAACAGGAAATAATAAGCCATGGTATTGATTGACTGGAGTCAAAAAAACATATGTCATCTTTACGTGTGATTATTATTACTTTGTTCTTCTTCCGACGACGGACAACTAAACGAAATATAAATCACCTTTTTTCTAAATAAGGCTTCTTTCGTGATCTTATTTTAGGGCAAGGATTTTGCGAATTTCTTTGAAGACATTAGTGCTAATCAGGTGTTTAAATAATGTATTACCTTGCTGATAATGTTAATATGATATAATAGCAGCCAGGCAGCATCCAATTCAGGAAATTATGAGAAAGTAAGGGACTGAAAAATTCTTAGAAAAGATTACACCGCCTTTGGTTGAAGGTTTATTTTTTGTCGTCTTAGGTCAGGTTGAACTAAAAACGAGGGCTTAGGAGGAGAACTGGGAAAAAAAAACATTTTTAGGCTAAACTTATTTTTTTATTTTTCGAAACAGAGTAAAAAATAAAGGGTTTTAGCTTTAATTAAAAATATATTTATAAAATTTAAGATTTTTTGCTTAAATTTTGTATCTACTTATAAATGATTTTTTTAGTCTGTCACATAATTTCTGAAAAACGAAAGTTGAGATTAGTAAAAAAAAATGGAATTTTCTTAGCCAGGAGTTGAAAATTGCCCTTTTCAAAAGAAAAAACTATGACTGTTAGGAGATGAAACTAGATCTGTACGCCCTTGCCAAGGTCCAAACAGCAGCTTAAAATAATTTTAAATTAGAACCCTTCGTAAGCATAGTTTAATCGGGGACATCCATGTTTCTCAGAAAGTTATATTAAATGTTTTAACGCACGAGATTAATAAATTTGTAGCGTTACTATATTTAATTTATTAAACAAATAATTATATATTATTATAAAGACCACAAAGAAATCTAGTTTCTGCGAGGCGTCTAATTTACTTATAAAATAATTTGAAATTAATGGAAATTATTGAAATAAATTAGAAAAATAAAAACGTAACTCACGTTTTCCAAGAAATCTGTCGCATTTTTTTTAAAAATAATTTGATAATCATATATCGGACAAGTTGACAGACTACTACAACATTTATAAATATGAACAAAAAAAATTTTCAATCAAAGCTAAATGATGAATTCTATTAAAAGTAAAATTTTTAAATCAAATTTCGTCGTGGTATTCATCTTTTTTTTACAAATGTGCATCTTGCATTCGAGCCAAAGACATTGCAATAAATTAATTCCGCAAATATTATTTCCATTATATTCTTCATAAATTCCACAATGACTGTTATTTTCCCTACGTGTCCAGTCTTTAACACATCCTCCTCCGGTTTCGTTTACAACTATTGGCACAGTATCGTAGACTTCGAGGTTATCATATACCTATTCATCGTACCCGTTCAAGCCATCCTAGGTCTCTTTGGCAATCTGGGAGCTATTTTGATAGTCGCCAAATTGCCGGACCCCATAAGTGCTCACTACCTCAAATACGTGGCCATATTCAATGCTGTAGCTGCTTGTCTCAACTTGTTCTACCCGTTTGGGGAGAGGCTAGGAATCGTTTGGTTCGCAGCCTATCCCCAAACTTGTATCTGGATCCATTTCATTCGGCAGTTCGTCATTCCGGTCTCGAGAACGGTCCGGCGAGCCTCGGTCCTACTCATGACCTTCTTTTTCCTCGATAGGTATATCCTGGTGGTTTATCCGCGCAAAACTCACGCTTGGCGACGGCGAAAAAAGCTACATCGCTCAGTAACGTGGATGTGTTTGATTGTGTCACTCGTCCTTTGTTCACCCATGATTAAATGGTACGAAATTAAATCTTGCCAAAATTTTACCTATTCTGACAATTATCGCGTCCAATCTCGAACATCCTAATTGACCAGGTTGACCTAGTCAATAAAACAAATAGCAATGTCGCCTCTCTAACTTATGGCAAAGAATTTTTTTGTAACCGTTTCATAGGTCAACGCTCGACTTGGTTTAAATCCTACGAGATTTTGCGCGAAACCCTGCAAATTTATTTGCCCACGCTTGTCATGATCTTTTTCATGTTCCAAATCTTACAAGCTGTAATGGAATTCAGAATTCGGTTATCGACTAAGCGCAAGCTTTTACAAAATCATTTAAGCAACATTAGCCAAGTTAGCAATTTTAAAAATCGCGCTTCACTTACAGATAGGGAAAATATAATAGCAGAGGAAAAAGCTCGTTTTGAAAATTCGGGCATTAATATTCCAACACGCGTAAACGTGAATTGCGGCAGCAGCCTAGAGCTAGGATATGGTGGAACATATAACACTCCTTGGAAAACAAAAAACGCACCAAAAACGGTAGTAGTAGCAATTCACGTCCATTAACGTTTACAAAGAATTCAATGCTCAACACAAATAATTTGTTTTCGAAGAAGGTGTACCCAGCATCATTAAGATCATTTAAGAGCTGGAAAAATGAATCGTCTGTCACATTGGAAAGTGGGATGCGGCATACGAAGCCCCAATCTGACAACCAGCGCTATAAAAATAATCTCCAAATCATCTTAACTCTCTCAGCTTTCGTCTTGTTTTATTGCCTGAGCGTGCTCCCTTCTTCAATCCTATCCCTAGCTTACACCTATCGGCCTCAAATACTCGTCGCACTAAGGATGGGGTTAGGAGACCTTTCCATATCCCATTCGCAAGTTTTATCACCACCCAAGATCATTCGTTCGACAAATTGTCGGTGAAAATGGATACAACTTACGTGGCATTGAGCATCGTGCTAGACCAAGCCAATTACTGCTGGTGTTTTTACCTGTATTCATTGCTCGATACGGGGTTTAGAAAACAGCTGGTCCAATTACTAACTTGCACCCATGAACTCACGACCCAAACTATACCTCCAAAATCTCCACTACCCATGTGATTAATTGTTAATTATGTTATTTATACATCTAGTCGAATATTAACGTGGATAGTTTACAAATTCTATCTACTTATTACATAGGGCAAAAAATATCAATTTCAAAAAAAAAAAATAACTTTATGACATAAAAGCATACATCCCCATGATCGCTTTCTCACATATATGTTTTCCGTTTTTCGTATTTCTTTCGCCTTCGGCTCCTTAGATCCGTCCATATCGAAAAATGGCTTTTTTGACCAAATTGACATTACAATTTTTTTCAATATATTTTTGTTTCTGTTTTTTTTATTTTTATTTAAATTGATGAGAAAAAACAGTAAACGGATTTAATGATCCCAAAGATAGCAGGTTTGATCTCTGTTGTTAGCTCATAAATCTCAAAAATTTCTTGAACTGTGTTATGAAACAAGCTACCTAATATCGTAAATATGCAATTAATATGTCTCATGCAACGACATGCCGATATTTATTGCCTTGCCTCCAAGTGTAAAAATTGTCAAAAATTTTAAATTTTTACTACATTAAAAATTCATATTTCCTACGTTATGACATATTTCTTTTATTGACGAATACCTAATTAATTTATAAATGAAACTTGCTCATAAAAAAATTTAATATTCGAGAAATAATTTTTTTGATTATAACTTCTATATTTGTTTTTATACGAGTTTTTGTCATTTTTTGTAACTTTATATAAACATCAAATTATATTTTGTGATTGTAATAAAGAATATATGAAGAGGACGTTGTACTGCATTTACAAAAAAATCATATACAATTTATCAGTTTCCCTATATTTTAGATTAAGTTTTTGGTTATTAATGTCAAGTCTACCAAGTTTTTTAATTTTTATGCTCTTGCTATGCGTATTAGGTGCATAGTTCATTTATTTCGTCGAAAAGTTTTAAAATATTGATAATTCACAAAATTTTGTAATTTTTATATTTTTTTTTAAATTTAATAATTAAAAAAAAACATTTATATTGGCGAATATTTGTAATGCTTTTTAAGTCATATTAAAAAATTTTGATTTTTTTTAAAATATGAATAAACTTTAAACGAGCCCTTATCAAAGTAATGACATTTAGAAGACATGTACCGTTAGGTTAGGGGCAAAACGCGAAACTTTATAAAATATTTCGTGCCGGTCGCCGGCTCTTTTAATTAATTGTGCAAATATGGGCTACATATCCGTTTGTCATACATGTTGTATTACCCTCAATATTCAATATCCGAAGTGAGTGCCCCGTTAACGAAAACATCCTTATCCGTACGTTGCATATACAGATGCGAAAATTTTTAGTCAATAATGGTGATAGCCGGTATCAATCTCTGCACTTTATACATTATTAAATCATCATTGTTTTAATAATGGTTGATCCATTGTTTATTTTAAAATTTTTCAGTCGTAACTGTGTTCACACCTATCGCTTGATGTCTCCTGGCTCAAGACAATCTATCGCCATATGACCAATTACACAGGTCAACAAATTTTTGAGAGTTATGACCTAACTACGGAAATTCAACCTGCCATCTTAAGGGTTTTCAAATTCGTTCATCTTTATTTAATCAAACTGTTAGTCAGCTATATATATTGAATATTTAAAAAAAAATGCCAAAAAACAATAAAGAATAAAAACAAAAAATAAATTGAATTTTTTTTTCATATTTATAACAGCTAAATTGTTAAATTTAAACTCTAAATAAAATTTAAATAAAAACCGATAGTGTCGTATTTGAGTTTGGACGCGGAATTTTTCTTATCATCTAAATGCTAATGTAAGAGTTTGATAGACTAAAAAATTTATTTCTCATTATTTGAGATCAGTGTCTCCTACTTAGGGGAGGGGGGGGGGGGGGGTAGGAACCAAGCGGTTCCAAAAAATTGGCCGAGGGGGGTAGGTATAGTTATGAGGGGGTATTTTAAAAAGTAGAGTAATTGTAGCAGTCAAAGGGGGTAATTTATTTAACAAGAATATAATATTTTTTTCAATTTTACACGTCTACACACAAAACATATATAACACTAATCGACAAAAAATGACTTTATATTTTAGACCAAAAACTTTGAACATTTTTCTAGCGCACTTTTTTCTGCTAAACATCATGGTGCTTTCCGTTTTTTCCTATCTGATCCAGTTTTCATTTTATTTAAACATCATTGCTCTCCTTTTTTTCCTACCTGATTTAGTTTTCATTTTATTTGCTATTAAAGTTGTCAAAAAATACCTTTTTGGCATATTTTTACCTAAATTTACTATATCAAAAAATTATTTAAAAATCTTGCAACTCCAAAGCCCATTGTTTGATATGGGAGCCCAATCTCGTTAATAAAATGCACTATATCAAATTTGAGTAAATTACGAAGTTTGTTTTATTATATTAAAATGCAGATCAATAGAAATTTGAAATAATCATTGAGGATACCTCTAAATTTTGTAAAGAAAACAATGTTGATTTTAGTTTAAAACAAAACGCGGCGAGGTGGACGTAGTCAAAAAGTAAAAATAGTATATAATTCTTAGCTACCGTATTAAAACATATTTCAAAGCTTTGGATCTTATCTTGATGCAACTTCACAAAAGATTTAATGACGATACTTTACAATTTTATAAAGGAGTCTCGTATTTTACCACAGCTTCATTAAAAAAATACAATGAAGTAAATGTGGAAAATATTAACGAGATATGTGCTTTTTACGACCTTGACCCTTGTTTGATTTCTGAAGAAATGAAAGTGTTTATTCCGTTTTTCCGCCAAGCTCTAATAGATAGAATCATTTCTACCCAATGTTTGAATGGTTAGAATTTTGTTAAATTCTAGAATCAAAAAATAAGTTTCTGTAATTATCCGGATGACGTTGAAAAAAGTGATGAGTATGATGATGAAACCTTGTTTAGTTCAGATGAAAATTTTTTACTACCTTATAGGGCTTTAAACATACAACAGTTTTGAAAACCTTAAAAATATATATAAAATTTTGCTCACAATAACGATCTCCAACTGTAGCGCTGAGAGATTAATGAGCAAGATAAAATTAATTAAAACTTCTCTTCGTAACAAAATGGGAGATATGTTTTTACAAAATCCCCTTTTGTCAAAATCTGAAGATGACATTTTATTGCAATTAGATAATGACTTAATTATCAATAGTTTTAAACATTTATATCATTATAATAATTCATTATATTAAATAAAATTGAATTGATTTGAAGTGGCTGCTCATAATCAGACAAAAAATTGGGTGGGGAGGGGGGGGGGGATAAAATTACTTCCGAGATTTTGCCTAGGGGGGTAGCTCTTCCATGAAATTTGGGGAGTAGAAGACGCTGTTAAATGCAAATCACATTAAATACGAAAGGACAAAGGAACATTGTTCCTTGCCTAGTACCCGACAGGGCTAAAAGGGGCTATGCCCTGACGGGTATGCCGTCTCTTTCAAGAGATTTAGGGCAAGGGGGGCATTGTTTTAGCAGGTGAATGATTCTGGCCTTTGACTTTTGCTAGAGTTGTAAAGCCTGCATGCTATAATATTCCGGAGAGTGCGGCGTCATTTCGATGGATATTATGGTATTGGCGGAGAGACGCGCTTAATCCTATTGACCCTAGGGGTTATGAACGTCGCCGCATAGCAATTTCAATGCTCCTCACCCAAATAAAAAAGGGAAATGCCTATTTTTATAACTTATTTTACGAGGAGCGAGCTACCCAAAAAATTCAGCTAGGCAAAGTTGTTGTAATTTAAAACCATTATATCGAGCCTCAATGAAATTTTTGTATCACCTATAGTTAAAATGTGTAATTTTTAATTTTAAAATATTCTACAATTTAAACTAATTAAATATACATTTTTTGATTGCCAAATGTTATGGTAGAAAACAAAATTTTTTGTTACAAATTTATCAAAAATATGGTTAAGTTGAATAGGTTTAGGTGATATAAAATAATGTATTTTATAAAAAATACATAACTCAGTTTTTTTCAATATTGATTATATACTTTTTTAAAAACAAAGGTATTTTTTGTTTAAATACAAGCTTATAGATATAGATTAAAAAATTTATATTATTATAGAATTTATACATGGCTTCAAAACTGAAAATTAAGTTAGTTCTATCATTATTATTAGGTACAAAGAACAAAAACAAATAGGGGTTTTTATTAAAATAAAATTTCTAATTATCGATTAGAATTATTTTCTAATACTTGTTCTTTATAGGCAAAACACCGATGATTATCAATTGATGTATACATTTTTATTGATAACTCGAAATCTCCGCTCCCCTCATTCTGATTAATTATGCGCGACCTAATAATATGTTCATTATTATATCCTGATATTTTTAATTCATAGTTATATAAACTATATGATTGTGGAACGATGTATAATCTAAATTGATCTAATATCTCCTAACAGTTAAATATATGAATTTATTGTGCCTCGGGTATGCGATAGCACCCTAAGGGCTTTCCAATTTAGATCAACGGGTCATCGGTCCAGCTTGGTGAATGGATTCTCCCAGTATGTGAAGTATGAAAGAACGTGCTTTACATATCAACTTAACACTGGCCCGCCTTATCGCCCTTTTTAGGTGTGTGTTTAAATTCGATACCTAGACTTGTTTGTGTTATTTTGACCTAAAAAAAGTAAAATATATCATAAAATTTTCTACAATTATTAGTTATTCAGGAATAAAAAAAATAGTTTTTTTATTTAGGTCCGATCCAAAAGTTGAATCTTTTGGTATCTATAATACCTGCTTATATCTTTTTTTATAATTAGTTATATGAATTATACTAAACATTTGTTCCGCAAAATAAATAGATAGTTGCGTCCTATTGTAAATTTTATGAACCAATGTAACAGGATTTTATGCTATAATAAAAATATCACAAAGACCTAAAATGGAACACCATGTCCGAACCAAGCTGGACCTAAAATAAAGTATGCCTGGCAGCCTAAGCCGGAATATAACGGGTTGGTTGAACACTTCTTCTTATACCATAATGAAAAACAGTAATTACATTTCTCGTTTCTCACACAAGTTTTACAAATAATCACCACACGAATTGAAATACTAATATACATGTTTGAAAAAATAATTTTGTGCCATTAGGTTTTATTTGTTTATAATCCTCGGGGGGAAGAAAGGGCCTTATTATTAAATCCAATTGATTTGATATAACAAACCAAATTGGATTTCGAAAAAATTATATTCCAATAGTCGTTTTTAACTATTAAAATAAAATTGTGCTTACATCATTGCTTCCCCTTATGTCTAAGTCAATGTTTTGAGTTGCGTTAGTCACATTGAATATTGCAGCATAAGCAAACGTTTGGTTAAGGTCCAAGACAATCTTAAAATTAAAATGTTTATATGATTGCATTTAAAAAGATGATTTGGAAGAAAATATAAAGATAACACGGCAGTAATTTTAATATAAAATATTATAGATTAAAAAATAAATTAAATAAATACTATTTTTACCAATTTTTGCTATCTTATCTGTTAAGAATGATCTTATATAATTTTTCTACAAACATTAAATTTTAATGTTGGGGTAAGTGAAAATATAATCTAATTTATTCAGAGACCCAAAATGTACATAAGGAAAAATTTTTGCTTCGCTATTTTTATTAATATGTAATATCTCTAAATCCTTGCCCCTATCGAATTCAAAAACGGCCAATTTGCATAAAAAAATTTGAATCGCATTAAAATTTGTATAGCATAATTTTAAATGCACAAACACGAGAAATTTTAATTTGCCATTTTAAAATTATATCAATATGTATGTGGCCACTATCTTTGGCTGATAAAGGTCAACAAATATCAATGACACAACCGTGAATTTTATAAAACATAAAAGAATGAATTCCCATGAAGGCCTATCTCATATATATTTCGTTTTCTAAGTTTCTTCAGCCTAGGCTCCTTACTTTCGTCCATATCAAGAAAATGGCCCTTTTTGACCAAATTGAAGATCGAGAATACCCTAAAAGAAAAAATATAAGAGTGTTTTTTTTCATGTGATAAATTGTAACTTATATTCATCATAACAAATAATGAAAAATAAAATATTTTAGTATACTCTTACGTCAGCAATTGGATAATACAAAATGTTTCGCGACCAAACTTAAATACCACACGATATATTATCGGTTTTTAATAGAAGTTTTATTTAAAGTTGGAATTTAACAGTTTAGTTGTAAATATGCAAAAAAAATTCAATTTATTTTTATAAAAAAAATTTTTTTTTGGCATTTTTCTAAAATTTCTTATGTTTATAGTTTTAACTATGTTTGATTAAAAAAAAATGGTACTCTCAAAAATGTTGACCTCTG
Organism: Acutogordius australiensis; assembly: GCA_030555515.1. Lineage (NCBI taxonomy): Eukaryota > Metazoa > Nematomorpha > Gordioida > Gordea > Gordiidae > Acutogordius > Acutogordius australiensis. Next base: position 45,820,257 of record CM060243.1, on the reverse strand, counting down.
TAATATTGTTTATGTAAAACGTTGCTTATCATATTCCTCCCCAAAGTATTCTTCCCATGCGTAATTTTTTCCTCATCCCTTCTTAAAAAATAATCAAACTCGCTATATTTTTATATGCCACTTAAAATCCTTTGGAGATATTACCTCGCTCTCAGCCACCTGTTAAAGGTTGCGACATTTTTTTGCGATACCAAAACATTTGGACAGCGGAAAAAAATATATTGACATGCCAAAAAATATTGTTTTTAATTAAAAAATATCGTTTTTTCACTAAGTGTGTTCACAAAAGCATATTCAATGTTAAAATTTTTTTGTTTGTTTTAAAAAAACTTCAAGCCGTATTTCACCGGGGTCACGGGCCTAATTATTGAATTCCGGGTCAGTCCTAAATTGCTAAATTTGTCGAATGGGCTGGGTCTAAACGCGGCATCAAAAATGATATATTATCTGTTTGCACTAAATTTATTAAGTTATATAATAAAATATATTAGTGTTTTAATAAAAAAAATATTACTCTATTAATACATTTCTAAGTCTGTGGGAAACGTTTAAAATTGGTCCTTTATCCTTAGAACTTTTGCAACAAAAATTATAAAACATTGTTTTTTAAAATATTTTCTTTTAATTGGAGATTACCCTAACTAGATTAAGAAACTATAAATTATACCTAAATCATATATATAAAAACTAGTTGATTTAAATTTCTATATAAAAATAGGCCAATCTGTAACCAATAATTATTAGAAAAGATATATAAAGGTATGTGCAAAGTGAGTTTATTTTCGCGAAATTTTTGAAATTTTGAAAAATTGTAATAAAATGCAATTTTTTAAAAAGTTGCCAAGTTTAGTTTATGCACATAAAAAGCTTTTTTTTAAATAAATATTTTATATAAAATTTTTAAATTTTTTAGAATATTTAAAATTATACGAAGATCAAATTCACTTTTCACTTGCTCTATCCCAATCAACGAATAATTCTGAACGCGCTCTATATACGAGAGGACAGTAAATAAAAAAAGCTATATGTGATTTTAACTTGATTTGAAATGTTTAATTAAAATCCCCTATATAATAATTGTCTGTTAATTAATGCAATTTCAAGACAAAAATTAATTTTTTGTATTATTTATAATCACGTATCTAGTAATTTATAATAACAATCTTTCCAGTTTAGACGCAACCTAAAAATATGTAGAATGGTTTTGAAGGTAAAATATTTGTACTTTAGGTCTATCCAATTTTATGATTATAGGATCTTCCTTCTTAGTCCATTGAGCTAAGGCCTCCCTGTTTTCAGTATCAAACCAATCAAAATCATGAACCGCGCCTTCGATTGTGGAAGATTGTTAATCTGACCTTTGAACCTCATATAAATCACCATTTTATAGGGCTAGGTCTACGTTGCTAAAGCATGTTAAAAACGATATATATTTTTAATGTACAAAAATATACATTAGGACACGTGCAAAGTGAGTTTTTATTTTCGTAAAATTTTCAAAATTTTGAAAAAAAAATTTTTGTATTAAAACGCAAAATTTCAAAATGTTGCCAAATTTAATATATGCATATAAAATGCTTTTTCTGAAATAAAAATTTTTGAAAAAATTTTGAAAAAAAATAAATTTTTAGAATTTTTAGAATTTTCAAAATTTCACAAAAATAAAAACTCACTTTGCACATGCCCTTATACACTTATATTAATTATTATATAATACCACAAGGGATTTGAATAATATTAAAATTTTTCATTAAAAAATATGTATTTTGATATTGTCAATCTCGTTTAAAAAAAATTTGTTTTTTATTCATTCAACTTAAAAAATATACTTACCAAAGTCTCTCATTCATTTTATAAAAAGTTTAAAAATATGTAAATATGGTTATGTGCTGCTATAACCAATAATAAATTTTATGAAAAATATTAAGGCTATTTTGTTCATATGCTGCAAAAAAGATGTGATTTCTTTAACCTGAATAGAATATGTTGAAGATCTGCGCTTGACCTAGCACGTTATTATTGAAGATTTTAATAAACCATAATTTGAAACCTTATAAACAATGTTATTAAATTAAAATATTTAAAAAAATTCCATAAATTGATATGTGATAAAACGTAGTTTTTTATAGCCAGGTTGTTAATATTCAAATTTATATGTACTGTTCCATCTAATCTCATCCGCAAGCTTATCTATTTTTAGATGTACTTCTATGCTAATTTCTATACTTAGATGTACTTCTATGCTGATTTCTATACTATATATATTGCCAAACATTCAATAATAAAATATAATATAATTTGTTTTTTAACACTTCTTACATTAAAGACGACGCGGGAGCTGGAGTTTTCCAGAAGGACCTCCCGTCGGCCATCGAGTTAAATTATTTTAAATAAATTGAAAATTTGTTTTTTTAATTAAATTTAACCCCTTTTAATTTGTTGCCCGATTATTCTTGTGGAGAACTGATTCTAATAAGGAGTAACCATGTACAAGTGATTGACGCACAAAGTCCATATTCAGCGAATGATGCACCTTAAAACAATTATGCTCATCAATGTCAATAAGGGATTACGAATTATAGCTTCAAAGTGCCGTAACGACAAAAATTGATGGATCAACGAATTTGTCTCAAAGACAAGCACACCACGGTTTAAAACGATTGCGCATCAACTAGTACGGAAATGGCCCCCTAATTAAGAATCGAATCTCATTCATACGGAATTGAGATGTCTTAATAACAGACAGAATGGTTAAAACATAGACCGAAAATAGTTCTCCAATCTCCAAAAATGGTAAGAAACACGGTGCCTGAACAATCAATAGGCCTAAACATCGAACGGATATTAGTTCTCAACGACCTGACGACAAACGGTCCTCAACGAACTGACGACAAACGGTCCTCAACGAACTGACGACAAATAGTCCTCAACCAACTGACAATAAATGGTCCTCGATTTGACATGGTCTTTAAATTGACGTGTAAAGGTCCTCAACGATTAACGAACAAGGTTCTCAACCCGATCAATACGAAACGATTGACGAACACAACGATCGACGATTACCAAAAGACCGACGAATACTAAACGGACGAATATTAAACGGACGAATATTAAACGACCGACGAATATTAAACGACCGACGAATAGGCCAACGACTAACGAATACTAAACGAGTGATGCACACTAAACGATAGACGAATACGAAACGATCGACGAATGCAACGATTAACGAATACCAAACGATTGACGAACACTAAACGATCGACGATTACCTATCGACGAATACTAAACGACCGACAAATCACGGCCCCACAAGAGACAAACCGGGTAGAACTAATCCGGGCTAATTGCCTATACCCTCGGGCTGATTGCCTATTCCCCTCGGTGAAAAATCACAAATCTAATTGGGAGAATGATGCAACTAAGTACGTTTATTAATGCTAAACAAGTTCGTACAAGCTTAAACAGCTGAAGACGTGACCATATCTGCTTATGACCCAAGGCTACCGATAGTAAGACCGGTGTCCCACCAAAACACTCAACGATGCCTTACGGACGTTTCGTAAATTAAAAGGACACCTCCTGGTAAATATCTAATCTAATCTAGTTTGAATCATTAAAATGGATGGCGAGAAGGATCTAGAAGAAATGAATAAGCTAGATGAATCCGCTGCCTCTACTTCAGTGTCTATTACAAGCACATTGCTCGTTAATATGTCGACCGTTGATAACAGCAACTTCCCGAAAAAGTCCTACCTTGATTTACTTGTCAAATAGTTTAACTTGGTAGAGATTAGCGACGCCGTCAGAATAAAAAAAAAGGTGGCAGTAATGTTAATATTCAAATTTATATGTACTGTTCCATCTAATCTCATCCACAAGCTTATCTATTTTTAGATGTACTTCTATGCTAATTACTATACTTAGATGTACTTCTATGCTAATTTCTATACTATATATATTGCCAAACATTCAATAATATAATATAATATACTTTGCTATATCACACCTCTTACACAGGTACCCTATTATAACTTTTTTGAATGCAGCCTCCAAATAAAATTTTATGAAATTTGTATCTTATACAATATAATCTTAAAGTATGTAGAAATTTGGTGTAATTATATCAATTTTGCAAATAAGTAATTTATAAAGAATTACTAATTTTAAAAGCTCGATTACAATGAACAAGAAAAATATTTGCAGCTTTTTTGAATGTTTTATTTTATTATATAAATTTAATGTGTAAATTATTTTTTTAATTTTTGCTAATATTTTTATGTCTTTTTAAATTCATGTTTGCATAGAGTGATATTATGTAACTTACACTTTTGCTGAAATAAAAGGTTAGAAATTGGAGTGTGCCCGTACTTCGTGCACTTAATGCTTCTTTCACCTACAATTACAAGCATAGTTACGAAATATTGTCACATATTTTATGTGTTTTTTAAAACGTTTCAAACTCATAATTCTAGAAGAAGCTACTTATATCCTTGCTCAAATATGTATTTTTTCAGAAAAAAAGCTTTTTGTATTTATTATTTTTGTAGATGATGTGAACGTACCCGCTCCCTTTTATAGAATAAAAGTTTTTTGCTTTAAAGGCTCACAAAATGGCTAATGGCTCGTTACTTTTGAGTAAAAAAAAAATAAAAATAATTTAGGTTCGGTCATAATCCTTAAATCTTGCCCAATTGCATTGATTGGCCTGTTTCACGATATTTTTGAGTTATATCAAAAGTTTTTCACCTATGTTAACAAGAATGTTAAATAGGAATTAAATGGGCACGTAGTTAAAATAAAATTAGATTTTTATTATTTAGACATTTTAAATGTAATAAATCAATTTTTTAGAATTTAAAGAAACGGTAGGCAAAAATAAGTAGATTATATTTTGGTGCCATATTGGTTATTATTTGTAGTTACAAAATATACCACCATATAGGTAGGCTAAGATGGTCATATTTAATTCATTAACAATATAAATAAAATAAAACTAAATAAATTTTTTTTTGATTTTTTAAAGATTATGGCGGTGCATGTATAAATATAAATTGAACATTTGTAGAAATTCAAAAATATCAATTGTATTTGAATTTCTTATATTTAAATAAAAAAAAATGAAATTAATATTTAAACGAAAAACAATGATTAAAGCTTTTATAGTTAGGTTCTTAGGGAGTCATAGATTATCTAGGTGACGGTACTAATGTTAAGACACCTTCTTGTAAGAGTTTTTACAACTTAGAAGGAGCACACTTTTCGATTACTTAAATTAGCTTGAGCGATGGTTTCCCCGAGGCTATTAATAGGTATCTGCAAATGTTGAAAACACGCGTATTATCCGTTAAATCCGGCTCATCTTCCTTGCCAACAGGAAGTTCGGGTTCAAATTCGGAGTCATAAAAGAGGCGGCAGTAATGGATACTCTTTCAAGAAAGTCGCGTCATCGGTCCTTAAAAATTCCATCTAATCTCATTTAATAAAAGTTTAAATAAAAAATTGAATTGCAATTTTTATTATTCATTTAATGTATATAATTATAAAAAAAAGTGGCATTATTACTCAAATTACGAATGAAGATTATAAATATTGGTCATAGAATTTACCTTATTCAACTTAAAAATAGAAAATAATGCATAGAGCCGATAAAGTTCACTTGAAAATATCTTGGCATAAAAAGCATTTTTGCAAAATATTTCCAATCTTTATTGTTGCAGTTCAGTATTTGTTTTGAATAGCCATCAGGGCCGTACCAGCCTATCTCATGGGTCAGACATTTGCTGAGGGCGCTACATTTTTTATTTTACAAAAAAAAAATTTATAAACTTACAAAAAAATATTTAAAATTTTATTCATAAAAATTGAAGGCACAAAAAGATTTATTATTTTTTAAAATTTAACCTTTTTTAATATGATCATTCCTTATTCATACAATAATTAAATTTTCTTTATGATTTAGTTTAACTGCGTTAAAAGACATTTTGCCATCTTATTACCAATAATTTTAGGGAAGACAGAGTAATCAAAACAAAATATTTTGGCAAATTTTAAGCCTCTTGTGACCCAGGTCCATTTGCGAGATTCAGGGGGAGAGATGACAAGGTCTTTTATTTGACGTTTATGCAAATAAAAAGTCCGTGCGTTTCTTTTTAAAATCTCAATATAGTAAAACATTTATAAAAGATCTAGTCTTATCAAAACCTAAGTCTCACAAATGAACGTGGGTTTCGCGTTGCTCTAGGTATTTTGATAAAAACAAAATATCACCCAAAAATTATTTTAAAATTATTTGACCTAAACCTTGACAAAGCTAGTCTTAGCGAAAGTAAGTATAAAAATGACACATTGTTTAAATCGTACAGTGACCCTTTTTATTTTTTTTTTAAAAAAAATTAAAAGTACTGATTGCATTGAGTTTTCTTTCGGCTGCAAACTTCTGCTTCATATGAGGACACGTGATTGGTGGAATTTTAAAAAAGCAAGACTATTAAGATTGGTTACAAGTGACTTCGACTGTCCTTGTTGTAGATCAGTAGTTGATGACCCACTTGCTCAATTCTTTCTACACTGCTCTGCTTTGCATGAATTTAAACGCTTATACTTGCATGAATTAATATCTTCAAATAAATGTGGTAATATGTTGTTAATTGATATTTTAGGGCTTTCTGATCAATCTCAAATTTTAAATATAATTAAATATTGTCATTATGCTGGCCGAAGATTCTTTAGCTCTTGGTCTAGGTTAAGGGATTGCCTAGTAGTGTTCTCAACGGGCCGAATTTTTAAGGCCCGGCCCGCCCAAAATTTTTTTATGTGTAGCCCGGCCCGGTCCGGCCCGAAACCAAAATTTTTATCGGCCCGGCCCGGCCTAAATCTATAAATATGGGCCCGTAACATTTCTGTGAATACTATAAACAATTTAACATCAAACACATCTTTTTTGCTATTATTTATATTAAATGGATCATTTGATTTATGATAAATCATTTAAAAAAAGTAAATAATCCAGTTTTTCCTGGCCTAAACGGTTTATTCTTTTGGTAAATATCTGACCGGCTGTCGAAAATGTACGTTCTGCAGTGCAGGAGCTTGTTGGAGTGGCAAAGATTTTGTTTGCGTAACTATTTAATTTGGGCAAGAGTATTTTATTATTATCCCACCATTGTAAAAGACTTTGATCATTTACGTCCTGCGGTGGTAGATTTAAATAAGTTGCTAATATGTCTTCTGTCCTAACATCATCTTCTTCCCACCTGCCCCCTTCGTAGGATGAAAAGTTTACATTTGTCAAATTGAGCCGATGCCGTATTTGGCGAATTTTAGTACAGGATTTTTCGCGGAGGTCACCGTTGCTAAATTCACTTTAATTTCCATGAAGATCGAATGTGAATTGTGAATAATAAAGTTTTCACGACAGAAAAATATTATGGAATTTTTTAAAAACAATTAATTGTATGTAAGAGAGAGCATATTTTTTAATAAAGGGCGAAGCTTGTCAAATTTAATATAATGATTGGAAAGTTATTTTATGTACTCATTTTGTGCTATAAATATACACAAAGCTTTGCTTGCGAAAAACAATGGAAAAACTTAAAAAAATAGTTTCAATACAAAGTGGTGTTAAAGGTTAAGGGTTAGTGTTAGATTTTAGGGTCAGTGTTAATGTTAAGATTCATTGCAAGGTTCAGGCTTAGTCGTTTTGTTATAACCAGCAATTTTTTTCATAACTGTCATATTTAAACTTTTGAGGGCAAAGATACCCAAAACTAAATAAAACCAGAGATTTACAATAAGGATTTGCGCTAAGCGCTTAAAATATGGCCATATTACGTAATTTTTTGGCCCGGCCCGAGTCCAAAAGTAAATAATAAGGCCCGGCCCGTCCGACTAAAATTTTCTATTTAGGCCCGGCCCGAGTCGGCATTTCGGGCCGGGCGCGCCCGGGCCGAACCGGCTTTCGGGTCCCGACTGAGAACACTATTGCCTAGTACCCGACAGGGCTAAAAGGGGCTATGCCCTGACGGGTATGCCGTCTCTTTCAAGAGATGTAGGGCAAAGGGGGCATTGTTTTAGCAGGTGAATGATTCTGGCCTGCGACATTTGCCAGAGTTGTAAAGCCTGCATGCTATATTATTCCGGAGAGTGCGGCGTCATTTCGATGGATATTGTGGTATTGGCCGGGAGACGCGCTTAATCCTGTTGACCCTATGGGTTATGAACGTCGCCGCATAGCAATTTCAATGCTCCTCACCCCCCCCCCCCCCCTTCCCGAAAAAAAAAGAAAAAAGTCACAAAATTTTGACCCATAATATATAATGTTTTTAAAGTTATTATGTTCTGGGGTTAGTGTGGACCTTACAATGATAATCGCGGATTCAAAACACGCACTTTAAAAATATTTAAATTTACAATGTCTGTACCACAAAATATAACATTTTTATAGGCAAAAGATAATGTATTTTTTTTATTACAATATTTGAACTTCGTTTAGCCGTAAGTTCCTCCAACTTTATAAACTGCATCGAGCTAGCATCCCTTCTATACAGGTGTTTTTGTATTGGCAACTTTAGGTCAAATTTAAATAACACATTCGCGCATTCCTAAACTATGACAAAACGATTACCTACCATAGTTTGTCCTAATTATCAAATTTTTAAACAAAAATTGCCTAAAAGTAGCACAATATTTGTTAAAAATTTTTTTTCTTAATATGTAGTCTATTAACAAAATTTTATACAAATGCATCATATTTCCCTTAAATGGCCATCTTTGTTTTAAATTTTAGTGGAAGTATATGCATTATTATACCTAAACTTTTTAATTCTTTTCAAAATAAAACGCTATAAATTCATCTTTTTTTGAGAAATATTGTGGAGAAACAACAGGATGGGGTTAGTTGTCATTTAGTAATTTCTATTCCTTTTTAAAACGCGGAGAAATGATTGTTTAGTAAAATGGTGTTTTTACCGGGTTCTCCTCCCGGTATGCCAACGAGTCAAAAAATATTTAAGCACATAAATTTTGTTGACCCATGACGGATATAGGGAGGGTCATAAGGTTTCCAGCACATTAGTGAATCTATTCAAGCTGTTATAATTTTGTTTTTTGAATAAAGCCCTAACAATTAACATATTCATCTAGTTTATAAAAAAAAAATAGTGTGAAAGAAACGTTTAACTTATAGATCGATCGCCCCAACGATATACAACACTGGCTCACTTGCTTTAACCACGGGCCTCCTATCTCTCCTGAGGATCTTTGGATCAATCCATCCCTAGCTGCCCTCAAGCTCAATTTTACTACCAACTTCCAACTGGGGCAATAAGCAACAACAACATTCTAAGTCTTTGCCTACCCCCATGCCTTAGTATTGAATGCACACTTGCAATGCTTTTTAGCCAAATCTTGGAGAACTAATTTTTAAGATGTCGTGGAAGTTGTTCATATATGTGGCGTAGCTCAGCGTTAATTTGAGTATAACATTACAAATGCTTGTGGCATCCCAAGGGCATCCAGTCTCAACATAGATTTTTATCGGCCAAAATATACAACATAAAACAAATTAAATATTACACCGGTCCACAAATCTATGTCAAAATAGTGAATTTTATAAAAACATAAAAGAATGGCCCATGATCTTTCATATAGCGTTTTTCCTAGTTTCTTCCGCCTTTGGCTCCTTAAATTCTCCATATCAAAAATGGCCTTTTCACCAGATTTTGTGACCTAGATACCTTAAAAAGAAAAAATTTAAGAGTCTTTTTTATATAAAGATCCCTTGTAATTTATAATTATCCCAAAAAGAAATAAAATTTATTAATATTTCAAGCTCTTACATTAGCATTTAGATAATAAAATATATTTCGCGTCCAAACTTAAATACAACACAATATTTTATCGGGTTTTGAAATTATTATCGAAGTCTGAATTTAACAGTTTAACTGTGCTTCATAAAAAATTTATTTTATTTTTAGAACTTATTTTTTTTTTGACTTTTCTAAAATTTTCAATGATTATAGCTGACTTACTAATTTGATTTAAAAAAACGGTAAACGTATCGAAAAATTCAGAAGATGGCAGGTTTATTCTTTGAAGTTAGCTCATAATTATCAAAAATTTGTTGACCTGTGTAATCGGTTTTTACAATATAATTTGAACAATTTAACAGTTTATCTGATGTGGATATGCAAAAAAAAATTTCAATATATTTTTGTCCTTTGAGTTTGTTTTTTTTACTCTGCTAAAATTTTCATTGTTTATAGTTGACTATCTAAGTTTGATTAGAAATTTCAATGTTAAAAATGGTAGGCGGATTGAAAAATCGCAAGGCAAAATCTCTTAAGTTAACTTATAACTCTCAAAAATTTGTTGAACGTTGCATAACTTGAGTGTGGAACACAGCCAGGTTTTGCATTCAAGGTATTACGTTAGAACGACTTTGAGACTTGTTAGGGGTCGGTCTATTTAGTTGCTTAAATTGTTGGATACAACATAAGATTTGCAAGCATTTTAAGGAAAATTACAAATATACTTGAACATTATAAAATAGTTTGAATCTTCATGCTTTAATCCATATATTGGTGCCATTAGTATGTGTACCGCCGAAGCAGTACATTAACTCTTTACAAATTACTACTTGTATATATAACCCAGCTAGGCTCAAGGTTATTTATGATCTCTGTTAAAATTTATAAGCAATACTTAATTTTATTTTTATAATGTATTTAAATATGTATTTACTAACCTTACATCTAAATAACTTATTAATCACATTATTATATCTTTTGTAAAAGCAATTAATTAAAATATATAATTACTTTTTAATTTATTACGCTATCTAGGATTAAAATTCTAATAACAAGATTTTATAAAAATATGGAGGTAGGTTTTATAACTTGTTCGCTCGCATGCCCCATTTAAATTTCATTTGGCACCTATTGTCTAAGTCGGCCAGCAGCTTCAAATAATTTGTGCATTTTATTTTCCAAAAGCCGCCGATGGCTGTAGCTAATACTAATTTCAAAATTGTAGAAAAAAATTAAAAAAATTTTTTTAGCGCTCTTATCAAAAAATGAGTATTTAGGTGATTTGTTCGTTTTATAGGATACGACTGGCATAATATAATTTTAAAAAATAAAACTTCTTTTTTTTCACTAGCCATCATAGTATTATTTATATACGCCCATTTTTTTTTGAAATTTTTTTTACTAGACCCCATGCACGGAATCGAACACCAAACCTCGTGCGTGTGAGGCCGTATTTTGTAAAAGTTTTTTTTTCGTAAAGTTAAAAACAATGGGATTTTCTATCTAAGAGCACATGCAAAGTGAGTTTTTATTTTTGTGAAAATTTAAAAATTTTGAGAAATTTTATTTTTAAATAAAACGCAAATTTTTTAAAAGTTGCCAAATTTAGTTTATGCACATATAATGCTTTTTCTGATATAAAAATTTTTTTAAAAAATTTAAAAAAAAATATAATTTTTAAAAACTTCAGAATTTTTAAAATTTTACGAAAATAAAAACTCACTTTGCACGTGCCCTAACATTGATTTTGAATTTTTTCTGTCAATGGCTCTAAATGCATATTGTTTATATATAACCATGATTAATATGTTTATATAATGAACTTTTGAAAAATCGAAATGAAAAAAGACATGGCTTTCCTCTCAAGCTAACTGAACCGACCGCTTTGATGTTGAAGATGTCTAAAACTACCACTAATGCTTTCATTCAGCTTAGGGCACGTGTAAAGTGCGATTATATTTTCGTAAAATTTTGAATATTCTGAAAATTTTGAATATTTATTTTTTTTTTAAATTTTTTCAAAAATTTTTTGTATAAAAAAACAATTTATGTACATATATTAAATTTGGCAACTTTTTAGAAATTTGCGTTTTATTACAAAATTTTTTTTCTCAAAATTTTGAAAATTTTACGAAAATAAAAACTCACTTTGCACGTGCCCTTACCCATGTGTTTTTTCATGGCTGGTAATAGTGTGCTTAGCCATATTCATATAAACTTAATTTTGATAATAATCTAATTCAATTGTTTTTTGGAGATTTCTACGAATTAATTTTAATAATAAACTATTGTCTTTAATTACGGA
>CM060243.1:45734902-45807943 GCA_030555515.1 Acutogordius australiensis | reverse complement strand
ATTTATGAGTTAATGACCCTAAATTAAGACTAATAATTCCCAAGAAAAACCCATTTAAATCTATTTGTCGTTTTCAAAGATGAGCCGTTATTGATTTTTCTCCCATAAAATACCAATTATAATTATTAAAAACAAACAAACGCAGAGGCTAGAGATGAATATAGGACTAGCGTCAAATGTGACAGGTAAAATAAGTTTGAAAATTTATAATTAAATGTTAACATCTGAAAATAATTTTTTTTGTCTATACAAGTGTATAAGTTTGGAAATTTTTTTTATTATCTACAAACGCCAGTTTGTGCTTTTTATTTATATAATTCAGTTCTTGCCACATTATAGTAATCAAATGAAACAACTCGCGTGACAAATAAATGCCTAATAGCGTTTTAATAGTCCCATCCGAAATAATTCTATACTGCATCCTCACACCTATAACTTTTGTGTTCGGTCTAATCGGAAACATTCTGACCCTGTTGACACTTCCGCAATGGGGCGCCGAAATTAGGGGCAGCGAGGGCCAGGTAAATCGAAAAGCCCATTCATTCATCATCATCAAATTTTACACGAAATGCTTGGCCTACGTGAATACCCTAGGCTGCTTAACTTTCATTCCCTGGCCCATGCTATATTACGGGGGGATATGGGCCTTTACCCAAGGCACGCGCCTAGCGTTCAGTTCAAACTATTACTTTAACTTTTTCATAGCTCATTGCATCCTACCCATCCGATACATATGCATTAGAACGGGCGATTTTTTTATCCTGCTACTCTGTGCCGACACCTACTTGGCATTGTGCCACCCTACGGCATACATGTCGTTGAGTTACAATTTAAAAACGGCCCGAATCCTTGCCGTGTGCGTTTTCGTTTCCAACATACTAATGTTGAGCCCAATCTACCAGTGGTACAAAGTAGTCGAAAGTAAGGTTCCACTCACCAGTGATACCGTAGCCCGATTGACTAAATGGGCCAATACATCGACCGGTATTTCAATTTGTGAAGGCAAGAAACTTGGAACAAAAATTTTGGTGACGACTGGGACCGAACAATTTACCCGGCTATGTGATCAAACCTACCCGCCTATGAATGAAACCTACGGGAAACCATTGATCGAGGACCGTAAATTTTATCGGGTGGTAGAGAACAAATATCTCGTGCTCTACACGAATTACAAATACTACGATGCCATACGTGAGATTTTCATGACCTTTTTGCCGATCATTCTTGTGGCTTACTTCAACATAGCCATAGCTCAGGGCCTTTGGAATCGGTACTGGAGGCGCCGGAAAGTTACGGCATCTATTGAAGCAGCTCAATCACGTAGGAATCAAGCTGGTACTAAAGAAGAAGGCGTTGCCGGTACCCCATTTTCAGGAGAAACTACAGTTTCAAATACAAACAGGCTACGTGTCGTTCAACCAACTTGTAAAAGCTTAGTGGTCCCTTTAAAAGCTAAAGCTATAAGCTCAACAAGATCAACCTTTGATCGATTGAGTCAATTTGATCTAACGAATATCGATATTAGTACGGTTAGGCAGCCGACATCCTCAGTGAGTGCCGGACGAGGTAGCCACCCGAATCAACTACAAAGGAGTCAAGTAGCCCAGACCCGTCTTATATGGACCGTTCTCGTGCTTTTAATAAATTTCCTCGTCATTTCGATTCCCGCCGCCTTAGTAAACATCCTTTACACCTACTTCCATTGCTTCCAAGGCGCCTGCCTATTCCGCGACATAACGGCCCTAGTAAATTACCTCGAAATTTTTAAGGTGAGCTCCAATTTCTACATCTATTACTACACGAACATCCGATTTCGACAAGCTTTTAAACGTCGCATCAGACAAATGGGCCATGGACCAAGAAGATAATAAATGAAGCAACTAGACCCGTTGGGGAAGATCGAGAAATAAACCGAGAAATAAGAAATGGAAATTATAATTGATTCTTATTTCTAGCCATTATTATATTATATTAAATGTTTCATAAGGTCAGAATTGTAGGGTTTGCCTATAGTATACGAGTCGTTTAATGCCATAGACCTAAAAAATATAAATTGAACAAAAATATGCCAAAAGTTTTTATATTTTTTTTTGATCCACAAAATTATTATATTTAAAAAAAAACAGCGTAGAATCTGGGCATAGTAGTTCCAGGGTAATAGCCGCTTTTTGAGATCAAATTGGATCCAAAAGCTCGCTAGGGCTGGGCTAGAATTTAGGGGCTAACGGGTTTTAGCTGGAAAAATTTTTTTGGGTGGGCCGATTTTTTTCCTCAAAACTGCCTTTTTGCTTTTAACTATTGTAAATAGCGACGTCAACATACTGCATATAAATGATTTATAGCATAATATTCATGGCTTGTTGTAAATTACTGGCCATATCAGTAATTCGGATATCGGGTCAAATATAAAACAAAATTTTGGGCCTGGTTAAAGCGGGGTATTGAATATTCCTGGCGCCGAAATATCACGGCCTGTGTTGAACTCTACCTTGAGTTCTTTAAATTACACAGCCCGGAAATAAATGAGCCAACTTTAAACATCTTAGTTCTAATCCGTTTACCTTTTTAAAAAAAAAAAAGGATTTAAAAACAAATATTGATGGAAATTATTTATATTCAGAAAAGAGGTAAATTTCAAATTTAAACTAATTAAGCTATTTTTCAATATGTTTAAATTAGGGTGAAAATAATACTTCTTAGCTTAAATGTAGATGTAATAGCTTAATTTACTTAAATTTAATTTTTCATTATCTGAGTTTAAACATATAAATTATAGTTGATTTCAGAATAAAAAAAATTTTTTTTAATTTTTTCTTTTTAGGTTTTCAGGTCGATAAACTATCAAATTTGCCAATTCGGCATCATCGATCTACCTGGGATTATATTATGATTAGTAAAAAAGAAAGCCAGAAAAATAAAACACACCTTCAAAATGAGAACCTCGGCGTCGCTTAAAAAACATAATTAAATTATCAGAATTTTTTAATAATTTCCGGTTCCTTTCTTTTTAAAAGGGTCATAATGAATGTGGATTACAGCCTAATGAAAAAATATATGATTATCATTATTTTCCTTTAGTTATATGGGTAAGCATCATAAAAATACCATAATTTACCTTACGGTGAATAAGCTAAAAATATATTTTGAATAGGATCTATAAATAAATAGCTGCAATATTTGTCGAAATTCAAAACTAAAGAGATAGATTTTTCTCTTATGTCTTATTCTATGGTACTTATAACGCAGGATGACCAAAAGCTAGGCATGATATATTTTGTAAGCAAAAGATTATTACGAAAAACGACTTATAAACACAGGTCAACAAATTTTTGGCACAACCGTGAATTTTATAAAAACATAAAAGAATTTATCTCCATGATAAGCTTATCTCATATATATACTTCGTTCTTAGTTTCTTCCGGCTTCGGCTCCTCACATCCATCCATATCGAAAAAATGGCCTTTTTTGACCAAATCGACGGATCGAGAATACCCTAAAAAGGAAAAATTTAAGAATTGTTTTTTATACTTGTAACTTATATTTATCATCTCAAATAATGAGAAATATAGTTTTATAGTATTTCAAGCTCTTAAATCAACATTTAGATAATACAAAATATTTTGAGTCCAAACTTAAATACGACACGATATATTATCGGTTTTTAATAAAAGTTTTATTTAAAGTTTGAATTTGACAGTTAAGCTATTGTAAATATGCAAAAAAAATTCAATTTATTATTGTTTTTGAATCTTTTTGTTTTTTAGCATTTTTTCTAAAATTTTCATTTATAGCTGACTAACTAAGTTTGATTAGAAAAAACGGTAAACGGATTTGAAAATCCCTAAGATGGCAGGTTTGATCTCCGTAGTTAGCTCATAACTCTCAATATTTTGTTGACCTGTGTAAGCAGGGATGGGCATCAATCAATGAAACTAAGTTACAGGTGTAATTTTATTTTATTAACTTACACTAAGTTAAATTATTTTTGAGTGTTAACTTTTAAATTCTATAAATATTTTTTATTTAACTTAGAATTACTTAGTTATTTTTAAAAGTCACGGTTAATTTTTTCTAACAATGACCAGCTTAAGCCTATTTAAGGGTGTTTTAAAAATTAATTCTATATGCAAGTTTAAAAGCATAGTTAACTAAATTTAATTGAGCAATAACAGCATAAATAAATTACAAAAATTATTATAGTAACTAAATTTATAATTACAATTATATGATTTAATTATTAACTATAACCTAGTTAAATCTTCTGATTTAACTATTAACTATATGCTGGATAAAAAAATTTGGTTTAACTAAATTATTTTTTTCATTTTTAAAATGCTTATAACTTTTAAGAAATCGTCCGTTTTTTACGGTTGGGGGTCCAACCAGAATTTATAAGGTTGCGAAGCAAAGCTCCGTGGGTTTTAAACAATAGGTAAAAAAAAATACCCATTATATTGTAATTAATGATTGTCAGACAAGGGGCAAATAAAATTTGATAAAAAGTTAGCCCTTACCCAAGATTAAATATCTCATTTTTTGGCTTTCTTAATCACACATGGTCAGGTAGGTTATAGTTTAAAGCGCATCATCATCACATTTTATTGCTGTTGATCAAGTGTGAGCTCATTCGATGGTTTTTATATTTATTTTGAGGTTAACATTAATTTAAATGAAAAAAACTTTTATTGGGCCAGCCCAAATTCATAAAAGTTGGATAGCTAGCCCTAAACCCTTTTTAAACCGTGGTTATAACGATTTCCATTTATCAACAAATGATTATATAGGTGTTTAGAGATCCCTCTAATTTTCCAGTGGCTTGAATAGTCAAATAGATATCTCATCTTGCTTATTATTATCTTAATCTCTTTAAAAATATGTACGTGAAAATGGCAAACAGCATGTAAACTTTGTTTGTTGTACAATTCAGGTTAAACTACGTTGAGCCTGGTCAGTATTTAAATGGGTGACCGCAAATGAATCCCAAAGCATTCCTTTTTTCTGAGAGCATAGGCCTAAAATCTAGGTCACCGGCGCTTGACAAATCTCACTTTCTGCGGGGTTTGCTGTAAAGTTGAAAGAGGCAAAGCCCTGACAAGTTAACTGTCCCCTAATTGACAAATTGGAAGAAACTCCTACACTATAAGTTTTTTTTATTACATGAGATTATTTTATTTTTTCAAAAAAGTGAATGAATGAACCCTGAACGCGCATCGTCGCCAGGTGCCTAGACTGCTCTTAGGGATAAGTCTTATTGCGTCGGTAGCGGTAAAAGAATAATTTTCCATGCACTGTAGACGCGAAATTTGATTTTTCGTAAATCCCTCTAAATATATGAGTTGTTTCCAATGCAACAATACATTACCAATATCTTATTTAATAACTAATTTATATAATAATAATATTTAATTATCATCATAGACTCTTATATAAATAATGCATAAGCGTGGAAAAATCAAGGTCATTTAAAAAACTAGAATGCTTAGACAATTTAGGGCAAAAAAGGATGGGTGGCACTCTAAGGCTAATTAATACTATTTTTTGTCAAATTAATAATGCACATGACGTCAAATTTTAGTAATTTGAATTTTGGGTGAGTTATATAAGCTCGTAAAAATTTTGGGTCTGTATTTAAGTTTAATGCATATTGAATTCGAAAATTAATAAAGTTTCAAGGTGACGGAAAGAAACCTTAATTAATTTTAAGCATAAAAGGATTAAAATTCTGATTATTATCTAAGTGATGTAATCCCAAGCATTTATAAGGATTTTTTCAAGGCAGTTAATGAAATTAATCTTTTATTCATGGGGCTTCATTAATTTGTAAAACACAGGTCGACAAATATGAATGTCAGGAAAAAGAGGTTTTTGACATTTGAATGGGTCCCCATGATGGCCTTATTTATATATTTAGTTTTCCAAAATTTCTTTCGCCTTGGGCTATTGCAACGTCATAAAAAGGTCATTTTTAACTGAATTGACGTTTTTTGCCGGAATTTTTTTTTGTTTTGAATTTACTTGTAAGAAATATTATATCTCATGTAATGAGAAGTATAAGTATATCAAACTATTACATCAGCATTTAGTTAATACAGAATATTTGTGACCCAACCTAAATACGAGACAATATTTTATCGGGATTTAATAAAAATATTACTTGAAATGAGTTGTTGTGAATAAAAAAATTTGTTTTTCATTTTTTTTGCTTTTTTATTTTTTTTCAAAATCGATGTTTAAAGCTGATTTCCAAGGTTTTAGAAAAAGAGAAATAAACCCTTCAATAGCAGGTTTGGTTTCTTGAGTTAGCTTTCAACTCATAAAAATTTGTTGACCTATGTTATAATATAAGCTTAAACCACCCTATGCTGCAACTTGCAATTAAACAACTGAAACGGAAAGTGGTTTTTTAGTTTTTATTTTAAGTCCCTATTATATGAGCGCTTTCAGATTTTTTTTAATTTAAAAATGAAATTCTGTGACATAAAACGCATTACAAAATCAATCCCAATTATTTAAAAGAAAGTTAGTTGACGCTGACCCTGGCTAGTACTTAGATAACTGCCGTGCATACACAGATATTTCTAGTTGTTTTGGCCTAAAAGACAATTTGGTTGTGTGTGAAGAAAACTGTTCATATAGATAACCTTATCTCCCATGGTGTATGGACAAACTAATTCCCTATTGAATATCTTCTTAGGCAGAATCTTTTTTTTACGGTGACCTGATCGGGTTATGGGCGATATTAGAGATGTATGGGGTTGAGGGCAACGCCGTAACCAGAAGGGAGGGCAATGCCGCTATTTTTGTTATTTTTTTATTCATGCGAGTCATAAAATAATTCGTCTGCTTAATCAAAATTAGAGGGGGGGGGGACAAATTAAAAAAAAATCTATTACTTTGAAAATGCCATTCCAAGTAAAATTTTGTTAAGTATGTAGAGGGGATGCCAGCTTTGTCGTCTCATGAATATGACTTTGAGGGATAACCTGGAGGGCCATAGAAAATTCTAATGCCAATTTTCCTAGTTATAGTAGCATACTCAAGCTAAGAGGTATTAACGACCCGGCCTGGCTAAAAAATTTTTTAATCTTGGTTTATTTTACGTTTTGTGACGGGAACTTAGCCTTTTATCAAATATATGTAAAGGTGGTATGATTTTTTTCCCATTTACGTTGCCATTAAAAATATTTTTAATAGACCTGCCCGGATTACCACACCTTTTAATTGGAGGTTTAAATAGATATTAAACCTTATTCTATTCTTATGCACTTTTTAACCTTCGTCTGAAACTAAATTATCGAGACTACCTGCCTTGAAAGCTCAAGTATTGTAAAAAAAAACATCTTTATGAGGGGGCCACAGCACCTTGTGCTCATCCTAAAATTAGAAACAACTATTTTTTTTAATTACCCATAATTAAATTTTTTTTATTAATTTTTTTATTACTTTCAATAACTAAGACTTCATGATGCTGAGTGTTATTTCTGTTATAGCTGTTGTGAAATCATATTTTTTTAGAATTTTAATTAAAAAATGAGTTATAAACGGTATTTTATTTCGCCAAATTATGATTGTAAACTAACTTAAATTTATTCATAAGCTTCAGGTTATATACTATTTTGGGTATCTCATTCTAAAGGCACTTTAAGAGATCACATTTTTCTAAATATTAAAAATAAAATTTTTTAATTTTTATTTTAAACAAAAGCCAATAATTAAGATTGGTTTTAAAGAATGCGTATAAAAGAAAATTATTTGAATTTTTTGAATTATTAAATAAAATCTGGAAACGCTCTAAACTTGAGTTTTTAATCTTGAACTTTTTTTAATAGGGTTAGGGTTGGAGTAAAAGTTATAAATCACAATCGCTATATCAGGTGTAGCCCCTACTAATTCTACAGGGGGGTCTTTAAAATTATTGCCGACAGATTTAAACCGCTATTCAAAAAGGTAATTATACTTTTGTAGCAGACCTTATGCCGTGTCCTATTATGTGTTTTCTTTTTGTTTTTAAAAAATTTTCAAATTTTGTTATTTTCTGGACCAACCTGCATCTAATATTACAAATTTAGATTAATCCGCTGAGGCTGATTTAGAAGTGCAAATTACCAGATATTTTTACAAATTGTAAAATATTTTTGGTTTTTACAATTAAATTTTTTTAAAGCATCTGAATGAAATTACTTATACAAAATAAATTTACAAATATTATGCTGCAATGAACTATTTAAATTTCCAATGATTGGTCTAGCAAACAGAACAAATTTAACAAAAATGTTAAAAAAAAACCTAAAAAAAAAACAATAAATTTGACACGCCTTAACCTATGATTAAATGCGTTTTATTTAGCAGAAATCATTATTTTTAGCTCTTCAACAAGACTTTATTAGCAGAATTGAATAATGCATAAGGGTGCGTTTAAAGTTCTTGCTTACTTATTTTATCTTTTTTTAAAAATATAAAAATTAAAAAAAATTTGTTATTATTGTTTACAATATGTTTTAGCTAGAATGTTTAAAGGATTCATTTAGATAAAGAGTTGTGTTCATTAATTAGAAAATTTAATATTTTTAGATCAACTATTCCGGGTATATGTAAATATAATTGAATCAAATGAATAATAATGTATACACAAATATCATAATTTTATTAATGAAAACACCAAAAGACTCTAAATTGTCCTAGGATAAAATTTTTAAAAAACAATTGTTATTTCAAAAATTTTTTTGTTGTGGTTATCTTCGCGCCTCTCAATTAGATCTAGAGATTCAAATTTACAACGCTATAATAAATATATCTAATAATTTTCCATAATATCAGGTTTAACATATTTTAAGCTCTTCGCGTGAGTATTAAGTCTTTCATCCTCAACATTTTGATAATTCCTTTATCTGGCAATCAGCAAATTTATTTAATCTGTTTTTAGCACTGTGGGGTCCACATGGAGCATTTGGATTTTGAATATCGTCAAAAATATTATGCTTCATGTGTCAAATTTGTGACTTTTTTCTTAAATATATAATAAACAAAACTAGAAATTATTGGTGTAAGTTCAATATATAAATATTTAAAAATAGAAATTCAATTGGGGTCCGTATGGACCCCCCACTCTCATTACTGTGAAAAACCATGATATTGCATTAATGTAGATTCAATCTAAAAAATAATGCAACCTTACTATCCAGGTATTTTATTTTAAATAGTTTTACATATTAAGTATATAATGTTTGTATTGTATAATAATAATAAGAAAAATGTATTTTTCTTTATTTAATATCTATCTTTAAAGGAGGATAATAGCCAAAAATAATTTTTTATTTCAAAATATTTTTTTTCATAAATCCTCGAGTTGTTCTACTAGACCTAAAAACACCTTTTGATTAATAATATTCAAACATTTGGTGGAATGGATCTAATGGAATATAAAAAATAAAGAATTCTCATTTTTCAGATTTTTTTTATTTTGTGTTGAATAAAACGTTTACTTTACAAATAACCTATATTGTTTGTAATTAATGTACACGTATTCCTTAAATAAAAAGTTCCTAGCTTTTAAACTCTTAAAGTTGGGTTTTAAATTTGGGTCGGTATGAACCCCACTGTAGCGTTCGCGTTAAAAGCTTCTCTTCCTAACATTCGCGGGTTAATGGAATCAACAAGTTCTTAATTTAGAGCTATTTGGATTTAAAATCACAGATTACCTACAATATTAAAATAGAACAGGATTCATCACATTAAGCAACTAAAAGGTTAATCGACCTGTAATGATTTAGTACTATATAATTTATTTTAATATTATATATGACCACATAGACAAAAAAATTGTTGATTCACAATTTGTAAATAAATGCTACATTGGTTATTCAGTTAAAACCTCCAAGAGTTTATAAGCTATAGAGTTTGTTTTTTATTATTTTCAAAAATGAATGTATTTTCTTTATAAATAAATAAAATTTATATTGTTCCGCGGTCGCCCCAGCACTTTCTTATTTATATCCTATGATCATTTAAACAAAAAATTTAAAATTTATGACTAACCGGGGATTAGTACTGTGATATTAAAGGCCAAAATTTTGTGACTTTTTTAAATATATAATAAACAAAACTAGTAATTAAAATTTAGTCTATGTCTAATGACATAGTGTTTTGAATTTAGAAATTAAATTGGGGTCCATATGGACCCCACCCTCTCAAATGTTGAAAACCATGTTATTGCCTCTATTTAAATTTAAAATTCAATAATTGCAATCTTATATTCTTGTTTTTTTTTTAAATTTTAGTTTAAGCATAAAATGTTTGTATTGTATAATAATAATATGATATTTTTTTTTCTCTTCTATAGCTAGTTTTTATGGTAAATAATAGCCAAAAATAATTTTTTAAGGAAAATATTTTTTTTTTCACGATACTCTCTAAATTTGTTCTACTAGACTAAAAACACGATTTGATCAATAATATTTAAACATTTAATATATTACATGATTTATTTAAATTAATATGGAAAAATGTAAAATTTCAATTATTTGGATTTTTTTTTCTACTTTGTGTCAAACAAAACTTGCAATATTCATTAATGATAACTTAAGTTTATAATTAATGAGCACAAATTTGTCTTCAAATAATAAAAAATAAAGTTTATAACTCTTGAAGTTTTGGAGGTTTAAAACATATCGTTCGCGTAACAAATTTCTCACTCTACCATTTGCGGTTTAAAATAAATGTTTTAAAAAATGTTTTTTAATTCATGTATTTTCGCATCTTAACCCGCGCTTAGCACTGTGCAGTCCATAAGGATCCTTGCGCATTTTGAAATTTGAATATTTTTATATATAATATATATTACGGGCCAAATTTTTGACTTTCTTCTTAAAATTTAAAGTAACAAAAAAGTAATTAATAAAATTGTAAATTTAAAGATTTTTAAAATTTGTATGTGCTGGTATTATACACCAATAATTGCACTCGCTATGCAAAACATATTTTATTTAGTTGGTTTAGAGCATATAGTGTTGAAATTCATACCGAACAACTTTTTGACAAAAATTGACAAAAATATAACAAATTTGCATTCGATAAGCTAAAATATAAAGCTGCGGTGCAAACCATCCAATATACAATGGCAACAGCACGAATGTTTATTTGCGGACTAAAGTGATAAAAGATATTTTCAATTACTATATATTTTTATTGAATATGTAACTTTCCGTTGTGATTAAAAGAACAAGGTGGTTGTAGAAATCTTCTTAGACTGCGGCTAAAAAAAAGTTTTGACGAAAAAAAATTGCACGCATTTGAATAACATTGAGACAACTAGTGTAAAAAAAATTTTAGAAAATTATTTAAAAAAAATTTGTTTTTGAAAATACTTTGTTAGGCATCTCCTAAAACGACCAAAAACCTATATTCTCATTTTTTGATATTAGCTGCTTAATTTTTTTACTTTAGAAATATTTTTTTTACAATTTTGAAAGAATTATTAGCCGCAACCTTATGTTATTTGGCAGATGGTTAACAGTTGGTAGCATTCATAAACCATATGCATTTTTTGCATGGGTTTTCTAAAATTTTAAATATATGCCATGAACCCGTTGTACATTTTGTAATTCATAGAGATAGAAATTTGATATGCATTTTATATCAAAGCAAAATTTCGATATATTTTTTGAAGGTAATTATGGTTTTTTACTTTTTGTAATATTGAAGATATTAAATTTTATTTAATAGCCCTTTGTGGAATTGGCTTCTTATGATTTAAGCCAAACAATTTTATCTCAAGACTTTGTTTGTATTATTTGGAAAGGAGATTTGAATGCAATATGTGTTGTTGTAATGATATTTTCTGTTATAATTTAGACTCAAAATTTTGTTTATTTTTTTGAACTTATTATAATTCCAACAAATCAAGAATTATTTTTAAATAAAAATAAAGAGTATATTTAAAGTTTTTTAAGTATTAGAACACCAGAAATTAGACATAGCTTCAATTATCCACATATACCATCAATTTCAATTACATTATTGCCTTTAATAATAGAAAATAAAGATCAAATTACCATGTTTTATATTTTGTATGATATATTTTAGTGCTGCAAACTATTTTAACCATATAATTATTGCTACTAATGATGGTATTCTTCAATTTTATGACTGGCCAACAAGCTTGATATCCACTTTAAATTCACATTTTAACTTTAATATAAATGAAATAATTTCACCTAACCAAAGTTCATTTATAAACCTTATAATTTGTAGAAAATAAGTTAAATTTTTATGTTGTTGATATTGATCATTCATGGGTATTGAATGGATTTGCAATTGTTTTAAATAATGGGCAATGTGGTTATATACCTCATGCATCAAACCAACTTTTATTGGTATATTTATTTTTTTAAGAAATATTTTAATTTATGTAGGATGACCTTAAATTCTATTGTGCCCAAAATATAAACAATGCAATATGCTGTAAAATAAATTCTAAATTTGGATGCTTGGTATTTGTTACACAGTAAATATTTGATTAAATCTGTTACATATAAATATACCATTTTTATTAATATATTTTAAGTGAGCAAATTCATTTATTTTCCTTTGAAAACTTGGAAAATGATTTATCTAACGGTGCAAGTTTTTTGAAACATATCAAATCTATTCAATTTCTTAGCAGTCTCAATCTTAAAAACTATGGACAATATAATTCAGAACCAGGTAAAATTAATAATATCTTATTTTGTGCATAAATTAAAATATATTAAGTATTTAATTCATTCCTATATAACAAATTTTAAGATGCCAACAATATTATTTGTTATACAATCCGTGAAAAAATTATTTGCCCTAATAGGAGAGTTGACATTAAGTTCAGCCAAGATTTTATGGCTATGTACGTTTTGTACAACAATGTACAAGGTAATGGATTATGTGCTTATTCCACCTATGGTTATCAATTATTCCAAATTTTGGATTTAGATCAAACATCTGCTTTTGATGGAGCAGACAATAATTTGAAAGCTAGCAGTGAATCTCAAAAGTATATTCTGCTTGCTTTTAGACCTTACAAATAATTTATTAATTTGATATATCTATTTGCATTTTGTTTCTGTTTACCTACATTTAGTTTATTCCAAGCTCAATGTTTTGCATTGAGTATGCATGAAAATGCGATTTATATGTTGGTGTCCCATTATCAATTTGTTTTGGATAAAACCACTTATGTGGGAGCACATGTTAGAAAGTAACGTTTTATATGTAATTTTTTTAGTTTTGTATATATTCTCTATCATCTTTCTTATAATTTTGGGCATATTTTAAATGATCGAAAATTTTTTCAAAAATGTTTATATTTTGTTTTCTTATGAGTTGATGACCCATTGCTCATTTCTTTCTCTCTGATTTATGAATTCAAATGCTAATACTTGCATGTATTATTATGTTTAAATAAATGTGATAATTATTGTTAACTGAAATTTTAGGACTTTCTAATCAGTCTCAAATTTTAAATATAATTACAAATTGTCATATTGTTTGCCGGAAATTAGCTCGTGGTCTAGATTAAGTGTGCCTAATACCACAAAACTAAAAGGGGCTATGTCCTGACGGGTATACCGTTTTTTTTCAAGTTAGGGCAAGGGGGGCGCTTTAGCAAACGAAAGACTTTGGCCTTCGACTTTTGCCAGTGTTGTTAAGCCTGCATGCTATAATAATCGGGAGAGTGCGGCGTCAATGTATCAGATATTATGGTATTGCCGGGGAGAGCACTTAATCTTATTGACCCCAGGGATAAAACGTCGCTGCATAGCAATTTCAATGCTCCTCACCAAAAAAATGCAAGAAAAAGTCCTCGTTTTTAACAACTTTTTTTTAATTAAGAAGGATTTTGAAGGAGCATAGTGCGGCAAAGTCCATAACCTCTAGAATCAATAAGAATAACTGCATCTTTCCGCCTAAACTATAATGTTGAAATGACGCCGCATTCCCCCTAATATTACATCATGCAGGCTTTACATGGCGAAAGCCAAAGGTCTCATGTTAAAACTATGCATCCCTTGCCCTAAATACCTTTTAAAAGACGGCATATTAGTTGGAGTTTAACCCCTTTAAGCCCTGTCGGAACAACTACGTAATTTAGACCAAGGGCTACAAAATTTCCGGTCATTCTACCTATCAACCCAATTCTAAAAATGGTATAGGATTGTCTCACCTGATTCTGCACAAAAAACAAAATTGCTTGCGAATAACAAATCCTTAAGCTCATTTGGGACATTTATAACTCCTAATTTAGCTGGTTAATCGTCGAAAATATTATTAAAAAGATTAAGTGATAGCGTATAGCCTTGCTTGAGATTTTTTCGTAATAAAACCGTTCTAGAATTACTAAAAGGTTCTTAAAAAGCGCTACATCGACATATGTCCTCAACCTTTGGCTAACATTTTCTTCTTCTATCAAATTTTATTTTTTATAAAAGGGCGTGATGCGGTACGTAGGGCCTTTTTGACATCAATAAAGGCTAAATGAGTTGACAAGTTAGTCTTACGCCTATTCACATTCAAATTGACTTGTATAAATTACCCTCCAGTTAACATATCTCTTATTGCTTAAATAAGCAAAATTATAGAAACAAATAAGGAAAATATTACGATAATTATGTCATATCGGCTTTTTTTAGTAACTAATTTAACCAGCTTCAATTAAATTAATTCTAACCGCATGTATTTTAAATTTGAATAACGCATTTACCCTAACATGGCGATGGTGTTGGGGCCTAGGAATCTAAGCTTAGATTTCAAAAATTTTAACTTAAAATGGGGCCTATTGCTTTGGAAGAAGGAATTGATATTATTGCCTTTGTTATCATTTTTCCCCAGGTGAATGAAGTTTTTACCAGATTTTTTCCCAGTTTTCCTTAGATCTATGGTCAGTACTGTCTTTAATGAGTTTAATACATAATTTTGATACGTTAATTGAATCTGATTATAAATTGCCAGACAGTTCTCTATTTGGGTCAGATGTCACCGAATAGGAAATTTTGGATTGTTTATTTTTATTCTCAACGCACATCTAAGCTACTTTTTCTACTTTTAAATGATTTTTTTTTAAAGATTATATTTTTACCATTTTTTTAAAAATTCTTTTGTAAATTTTGTTTGATTTTAGCTTACTAAAGGATTGTTAATTAAACAAAACAAAATAGAAGGTACAAAAATTTTTTTTTGTCATTTTACAAGGACCTTGAACGCCTCTAATAATTGTATTTATTATATCAAAACTATATCTTCAAACAAACAATTTTTAACCTTTACAGGTACGACTGCTATAAGAGCATTCAAGCCAACAATCTCAGCAACACTTGTGATAGAAATCAAGCCATAATTCTACAATCTGAATCCTCGCTCTACATAGGTGCTCCTTATTTCAAGACGATTACACGGTTCAAAGAGCAATTGCTTAAATGTGAAAGGTCCATGAAAACTTCCAACTACGAGAAGGATTTGAAACGATTCAAATATGTGCAAGACGTTGACAATATCGGCAACAAACACACGCTTGATCTAAATGATGTCTACGGTGAAGACTCGAGAGTCTGTAAGAATAGTGATGAGAGTATGGCATTTGAAGAATTAGGACCCAACATATTTTCCGATGTTCGGGACTTAGTTGAGATACAAGTTTTTATATTTTGAAGAAATGTTGTTTATTCGTTGTTTGAATTGATTTTTTTCCAACTGATATTTTTATTATTTATATTTGTTATCTCTACATTTTTATTTTGATTAAAAATTTAATTGAATTTAAATAATATTCTCTGTAATTTCATTTCTATATGTCGATTTTAATAACATGATATTTTCCCCAACATTAACCATTTTTGCAGTTTGTTATTATATTATTTTTTACTTTGGTCTGTACACCTAAAAACAAAATTTATTTATGAATGAAACTTCATTTACTTTATTTTATGATGGGCCGTCTAGCTATCTCGCACCAATGACAACCTCTATTTAACTTATTTTTTTTTGAATAATCCACATGTGTATTTTTCTACCTGTGGTCCATCATCATCCTCGGGTCAAGGAGCAAATCATCTTTCCTCTCAGTTCGACTCTTCTCACGGCCTCCTCTATAATCTGGGTCTCCTTTTTAGCCAATAAATCTCTTTTTGCAGTCGACAGGCTTCCTCATTCGCTTGTATATTGGCCCTCCTACCGAATCCGTCGAAT
This sequence comes from Acutogordius australiensis, assembly GCA_030555515.1. Classification (NCBI taxonomy): domain Eukaryota; kingdom Metazoa; phylum Nematomorpha; class Gordioida; order Gordea; family Gordiidae; genus Acutogordius; species Acutogordius australiensis. The sequence continues at coordinate 45,791,731 of CM060243.1, read as the reverse complement.
GGGTTCTAGGGATTCTGTTAACCTCGAAATCGTTCGGTCGCCACTGCCACCATTACTTTAATGTTCCGTTTATTCCATTCGAATTCTTATTTGCGTTTAGTGTCGGACGACGAGGAATCATATTAATTTATCCGACTAATATGCAGCAGCCGTATTGTTTACAGTTTAAATAACCATATAATCTGGGCATGCTGAGCCCCCCCCCCCCCCCCCCCCCCCCGAATTGCGATATAGTTACGGCCCATAGTTTTATTCCCCAAATATCGTATACAGAGAGAGGTTAAATAGCAAAAATGGAAATAATATATCATTAGTAACAGTTTCTTTGAAATAAAAGACAAAAATAGTTGAATTTTATATTTCCACCATATCTTTCCCCAAATCAGTGCGCATACCCGTTTTGACTCCTTTTATTCGAGAAAAGAACGATATTGCCGGTGATTATATATGAATATGGTTTGCTCCCACGCCGTGGCATATTATTTAGCTTACTCCTTAAGCAGGCCATTCAGTAGCTTCAAAGTATTTGTACATGTGTGCTACCCAAGAAAAAAGCCGCCTATACACGGAATCGAACCCAAAATATTATTTATGAATTATATCTCATACCAGCATTTTAAATTTATTGTTTTCTTCTTCAAACTGTGTTTTAAATAAAGGTACCTATCATATACCTCAACCATAACCGTCCAATCCAGCTGGCCGCACTTGACAGGAGCGGTCAGGGGCTAGCTATCGCCGGTCTCAGGGGTTTTCTGCATTACAACGTGCTCACGAGAAGGTGGAAAATGTTTGGGAACGAAACGCAAGAGCAACAATTCACTGTGAGCGGAGGTCTGGCCTGGTGGAAAGAATACATTGTACTATCTTGCTACAACTTCGATACCAATAACTATGAGGTACTCTCAAAACAATTTTCCACTGTGTTTGTTTTTATTGGAAAATTAGCACCTGACATTTTTTGTGTTTTAAAATAGTAATTTTTTATACTTTTATAGTATTAATTATTTAATTTGCAACTATCAATTACTTATGTGATTTATAAGCGTATCTGGTATTAATCGCTTATACTAATACCACGCATTTAACTATCCTTTTGATAACTTTATGCATGATTTAAGAATTTAAACATTTAATTATTATTTTGCTACGAATTAACATGTAATCAATAAATTGTTTATTATAGTCAACAAATTTTTTGAGATATATTAAATAAATTTATAAGTTCAAACGTACTATCTTACCGACTTTGTATATCGTTTTTCTGGTCGAACTTAGTAAGCTAGCTAGGAATATTAATGAAAAAAACGAATGAAACTAAAAAACTAAATTTATTGATATATATTGAATTATAATATTTTACTATCCAATAGTTACGAGCGTACCCTCAATCCACCAAGCTTGATAATGCTAACCTAGCCACAAACCTAACAATCCCTTCCATATACGCTGCCAACAGCGAAACGCTAGTTCCACTCTCAATTTATCATATCGATATATTCCGAGATTTTTTAGGCCTTGTCTTCTCTAATCGCACGATAGCCATTTACCATATCTTGGATGACAGGACTTCTAATTCTGCCTCTAATATCAAAGCAAAAATTACAAGTTAGTTTTCCTTTCCTATAACACAGCACAGGTCTACCAAAACATCAGAATCAAAAGTGAATTGTTTAAATTTCCCATAGTGTGTAATATTTGTTAATTTTATTACTGTTTTTAACGATTTTTCAGGGCTCTTCAACATCCAATATTAGTTACCAAAAATGACATTTTAATAGCAAAATATATTTATAGTATGTTTTATATAATAAATAAATTAGGTAAAACTTTGAGTTTTTAAAAAAAAATTAATATTTTTTTTCCTATCTGTATAGATTTTTAGATTGTGAAATTTAAAATAAAATTTGTAAAAGTAAACCATATTTAAGCTAAGATTTTAAATAATATACTCTAATATAATGTTTTGATATAAACGCATATGTTTAAATAGGTTAAATAATCTACTTCTAAAATATTTATCTTTAAGTCTGCATTGCCTTAGCATTTTATGATATAATCCGATCAGTAGATTAAAAAAAATTATGTCTGGCGGAAAACGGAAAAAAAAGTCATAGATCTTATAATAGTTACCTTCTTAGTTTGAAACAATTTGAGGACCTGTGTTTTAATTTGTTGTTTTGTATTCATTCATTTTTTATTTATCAAATTTGAGTTATTTTTGAAATATTTGTTTAGCTACTTTCTTTTTGTTATTTTTCGTTATGTTTTAAATTAATTTAAATATCTTTTTACGGTAATTTATGAAAATTTATTTGAGGGATACTTCAATTTTATATATAAATTTATTCTTATAATATATTATTAATGTATTAATTTAGATGTCTCTTATTGTTATTATTTAAATTTTTTTATTAAGTGTAGATATTAAATTTCTTATTCTTAGCTCGCCATTACTTAGATTTTTTTATGAAATTACTCGTTCTTAGAGATTTATTTTAAATATTTGACAATTTAAAGCTCATTCCATATCGCTTATCAACATAAATGTAATTGATATTTCGGCCCTCGCATTGCATTCTTACTGCGTATCATCATTTGCCCTCACCTATTTTAGTATTGATTCAGGTAACAAAATTATTATATATCTCTACTAGTCAATCATATGCCAAAAATATGTTTAATATAGTTTAAATGTGATTATACAGGTCGACAAAAATCAATATGTGAAACTAGAAATATTTGACCTTGAGGGTAAATAATACCCATGATGGATATTTTATATATATTTTCCGGCTTCGGTTATCTTCTTAGGTACATATTGAAAAAATGGCTAAATTTACCAATTGAGAGATTATTTAGAGTAAAAGGAATTCTTTGCATATTAAATTAACTTGTAACTTATATTTTTTCTTCAAATAATGGGCAATTTATATTAAGCTTTTATATCAATTTTTAGGTAATACAGAATGTTTGACACTGCAACCTAAATAATACACGATATATTACTACTTTCAAAATATTTTATAAAGCAGTTTAGTATTAATTATTGAAATATTATTTTTTAATATATTTTTGTTTGTGATGTTTTTTAACATTTTTTACAAAAATTTTAAACTTTTATAGCTGCCTTACAAAATTTGTTAAGAAAAGCTGTAAACGGATTTAAAAATCCTTGAGATGGCAAGTTTGGTCTCTTAAGTTAGCTAATAGTGCTCAAAATTTGTTGAACTGTTATTTATAAACTGGGTTTTCTTTAGTTTTTTTGGAACATTTTATTTAAACGATTCATCATTTTTGTTTCTCATTGTATATTTAGCACTTCTCAAGCACAAATACCAACATCATAATAAACAATTTGGGAAAGATAAAAGATCCCCCAGTTTTAACGAAAATTCTACGAGTAACGAAAATAAAAGTCAGGGTTTGAACCTTGTCGAAAACCTGAGTCCACCGAACATCATCCTAAACGTTAGCGGAGACCTAATATGTCTGCAACTTCGTAAAAAACGCACTACCTCGTTTAGCAATGCTACGGCTGATATGGGGGTGAGTTGTTATAAATTATTTTAGATATCCTTATATTTTTTTTTATTATATTCTTATAAGGCTTTTTACTAATTTAAGTCATGTAAAATATATTAAATTTATGTATTAATTTTTATCTATATAAAAGTTTTTTTAAATTATTTTACATGATCGATATACACTAACATTAGCCCTTGATATGAAATTAAAAAATTCTTTTGAATATAAGAATTGAAAAAAAAATAAATTATTCCTAATTATTTTAAACTTTTTAAATATATCAGAGCAATACTAAAAATAATATCCAAAAAGCCTCTAACGCCTCTCAATCAACATTTCAAGGTGCCTCATCCTCTATCCTTTCTCTCGCTTTTCTCAGCACTGCCGAATCCAATAAACCTCAAACCACAGAATCCGTAATTGACAATCCTTACGATTATTCAGTCGCTCTTATCTCAAACGCCGTTGAAAATTTTTGGATACACGAATTGAAGGATGATTATTATACCAAAAGCTCTATCAGGTCATCTGGGCAACAAATACTAAATAACCAATCTTCTATCTTAAAGGTTGTTGATAATACACCTGGGAAAATTAGACATCGCCAAGAAAGCTTGGCAAATGATAAAGAAAAAACTTCTTATTCGAGTGTGCAGCCATATCTACTTGATAGCATTTGGCTTTTCTTGGGTCGCGAAGGGTTTAAGGTTGAAATTATTTTAAATTATCTTCACATAGTTTGTCATAACTAGAGTAATGTTTAATATAAAAAGTACTTTTTAATAATTCATAGAGAGCTTGTAATTTTTATTTTTAAATATCACACAAAACACTTTTAATTTTAGGATGCAGTGTGTTGTTTTATTTTTTTCAATACATTTTATTGAATAAAAAATTCTAAAACTTATTAAAGAACGTAAAAGATAACTCAATCGTTTTTTTTCAAATTTTGAAAATTTCTCGTGAGTTTTGCCATAATTTAAAATGGGTTCTGGTCGAGATTGAAAAAAACATTATACGGATTTTAAAAAAGTTATCTTTTATACTTGTATTATACATTTCATTATTATTTGGAAAGTTATATCCATTGTGACAAATTAAATTTTTCTGTTTAAACGTTTAATATTTTTACTCTATTTATATTATATTAATAATGTGTTTGAAGCTAAAATTAATTGATAAATAAATTTCTTATAGGTTTGGTTACCGTTAGCCCAACCCGACGGATATTCATTGCCCAAATCCGATCTCTTCTCCAAACGTGTTATGCTGCAATTCCCCGCCACTATTTATCCATTAGGTAGCTTGTGATTCCATTTTAAGAAAGAATAATATTATGTTTTACACTATTCTTTTCTTATATTTTTGTTGTATTTCTATTGTTTGTTTGACATATTGCTATTCCTTTAAACATGATATTTCAAACTCTCCAATTCAATAATATAATATGTAAAGTTTGTAACGAAAACTATGGTTTAAACATTTTGTAGAGGATGCCTTTATGTCTTTTGTTTTTTAGGTCATTTTATTATTAGTACATTGATTTTGAAGGCAGGCTATTTGAAATAAATATTTTTTCTTATGCTAAAACCTAGTTCGTTTAATTTTGTAAAGGACACAATTGTTAAAATATGACAGTAGATACTCACCTTTTTTTGATATGGGCACGTGCAAAGTGAGTTTTTATTTTCGTGAAATTTTCTAAATTTTGAGAAAAAAAATTTTGTAATAAAACGCAAATTTTTAAAAAGTTGCCAAATTTAGTATATAGCACATAAAATGCTTTTTCTGAAATATAAATTTTTTTAAAAAATTTTGAAAAAAATAAAATTTTTAAAATTTTACGAAAATAAAAACTCACTTTGCACGTGCCCTATATGGAAAAAATAATAAATCCTTACACATGCCTACTCTTTAGAATTAATTATAATATATAAAATTAATTATACCAACTTTTTGTGCCTCTTTGTTTGTTGAGCGTTTCCATCTTTATATCTTACTTCTTTTTTATCCAATAATATTTTGCAAAAAAATAAGAAATTATAGTAGAAGGGAGAGTAAAATGATTAAGTATTAACCAATAATTAGACAAAGTGGCTCCTAAAATAACTTAATTTTATTTGATATTTATCTACAATCAATTAAAACATAAAGCTTAACTAAGGCTTTATTTTTATTTATCTAATTAAAAAGGAATTTAGTTGAAAATTGGAATTATTTAATTTTAAAGGTGTGATATCTTTCTTGTCTTGGTTTAAATTTGATATCATTAGCCCCATAAAACTCTTTTAAACCTGAGTATATTATAATACTAGTGTAAAGGCTCCAAATTATCAAATATCACTATAAAAATAATTAAAATAATTTTTCGAAATTGTGCAAACATTATTTCCTAAAACATTCATTAAGTTATATAAACACATTTAACACAGGTGTCCAGAAATTTAGATCTAAAAGTGAATTATAAATAATTTCTACACTCTATTTCCATCCTTTTCTGATTTTCATTGCCCGTGATATCATTGCCCTTTTTTTCAACCTGTCATAAACATTAGGAGAGCTTTTTAGACCTTAAGACTCAGGAAGTAAAAAATATTAAAAGAATATTTTTTTGTAATACCTTGAGCTTTATAAAAAGCAATATTGTTTGCCCTAATTGATTGGGTTGTAATATATTTGATAAATTAAAAATTAAACATTAATTAAAGTCAACCAAATTAAAGCTTGGCTGTTCCATAATAATTTTTTTACTAACTTAAAATAATGTTTTAATGTCGATTTTTTTTAAAAACCTTGTTAAATTTTTTTTTGGTAGTAATATAATTCATGCTTAATTTTGCTAACTTGTGTAATACCAAAAAAAATATTTTTGCCCTTTTAATTCGTACTTATATATTATAGTCGTGCACGCCTCCCTATGCATGATAGAAGGTATTAACCAGCTTTCAGTTAAAGAAAGGGTCCTTGACTACATGTTCGAACGAAAGGATATTTCTCAACAGTTCTTCTCACCTAACTTTGCCGATAAATACATCATACATCGAAATTGGCAACACGTATTGCCTGACATATTGCTTGATCTTATTCAGAAAAAGTATTTAATAGCGACTCAATCTATTATATTCGTTTTCTATTGTTTTTTATAGATTATAATTATACATATGTCTTTAAAGGCGAAATTTTTTTTAGGCCTGTCCTTCAATTAAAAATATTTTGATTTTGACACAGCTCGTTTCGGCAGCTGATTTTAATTTTAAGCCCGCTTTTTATATAACAAGTTAAATGAATGACGAACATTTACCTATTCTATGAATACGGTAGACAATAAAAATTGTAACATGTGGCTTCTAAAGAACTTTTAAATAAGGGCACGTGCAAAGTGAGTTTTTATTTTCGTAAAATTTTAAAAATTCTGAAAATTTAAAAAATTTATTTTTTTTCAAAATTTTTTCAAAAATTTTTTATTTCAGAAAAAGCATTTTATGTGCATATATTAAATTTGGCGACTTTTTGAAAATTTGCGTTTTATTACAAAATAAAATTTTTCAAAATTTTGAAAATTTCACGAAAATAAAAACTCACTTTGCACGTGCCCTAAGGAAAGAAATTATAGTCTGTTTCACCTCTTTCACATTTAATAAAAATGTATCATATTTGAGTGTAATAGTTAAAAAAACAATAACTATCTTTAATACATTTTTCGTCCCTTTAAATAATTGTTTTACCTTTTTTGATTACTGTTTTTCAACTTTATAATAATTTTGATCGTCGTCTCTTTATATATTTTTAAAGGTTGAGGTTCCTTTAACGAACTATTATATAATATGGTCTTATGTCTAATTTTCCATACTATATAATATCAAGAAAGGACCCTACACTTTATTTTTAAAAAATAACGAAATCAGCAAAATATTAACTCTAAAAACTTTTTTAATTATATTATTAATTTTTGTTGTGTGTTAAAATAAATTTTAATTTTTATTTGAAGCTACAACCCAATCTCTAAATGACACAATTTATTACCACTGGTTAAAAAAATATTGTTTAAGTTTGAAGTTTAAATAGTTTTTTTTAATTCTTAAATTTTTATAATTCGTTTTTGATCTTAAATTTTTTTATATATTTTTTAATGCTTAGCAACTTATTTTACTATACAACAGTAGACGGATTATAAATCCGAAATTGTAGCCTAAATCTATAACTGATTAATTAGTTTAGTGCGCCAGAGTTCGTTCATTTTTTTAGAAAATTAAAATTTTTAACATATAACAAAACATTATATCAGTTCAATTTTAAAAAATTTTTTCACGTGAATATAGCGGCATTTAAAAAGGATATCAGCTATATTTATATAGATTCAAATATAAATTAAATAAAAATTTTTAATATACCTACATCATTGTATGATTGTTAAAAACAATGATGTATTATTTTCGATGTAAACACCTAAAACTTTTCGAAAAAATGTATGAATTTTAAATGCGCCCATATAATTGACAAATCTGTGTTAAACTATTAACTTTTCTTAAAAGTTTATATTAATTTGGTAATTTTTTTTTGATTTAGTTTATCCCTTCAGGCTTTGGAAGTGGCCCGCTTTTATGGACAAGTCGTTGCCGCCTTTATTCCTAAACGTGATCATAGCAAAAATAATAATGTTGACTCTTCACGGCACCAAAGCGATAGTGTATCCATCATCGATGAATTTGCTCTATCGAGTTCGCTTGAAACATTGCTTCATAAAGTTCTTGAATCAGATCCGTCAAAACCTCAGCGATGTTTTTATTTATATATATAAAAGGCTACGTTTAAACCTTTTTTTTGGTCAAAATATTTAAAATTTTATGTTGTAAAAAGCGCATTTTTTTTAAATAAAGTTGTAAACACTTGAATATTAATAAAATTTTGAATAAAATGTATAAAATTTTTTTACATAAAAACTCAATTTCTTTGAACTGACTACATTAAAATTGTTTAATTTTTTTTAATTAATTAAACTTTAGTTTAATATTAAAATATTAATAATTTTATTGTTATGTCAGCTTAATATATTAATTACATAATCTTTATATATATCTTTGACATCAAGTTAAAAATAATTAACGGGTCTCAGGCGCGTTTTTGCATTCATATTAAAAATCCTTGAAATTTATTTTATGTTTTTTAACATTACACAGGTCCACAAATCTTAATGTCTTAAACGTGAATTTCATGAGAACATAAAAGAATGCATCCCCATGATGGCCTAATTTCATATATATTTTTCGTTTTTCTTAGTTTTTTCCGTCTTTGGCTCCTTAGACCCGTCTATAAAAAAATGGCCTTTTTTGACCAAATTTACAGATCTAAACATACCCTAAAAAAATTTAAAAATCTTTTTTGCATATAAAAATCCCTTGTAACTTATATTTTTGCTCACAAATAATGGAAAATATATTTTATGAATATGCCAAGCTCTTAAATCGGCATTTATAATACAAAATAATTCGCGTCCAAACTTAAATACGACACGATATATTATGAATTTAACAGTTTAATTATTGTGAATATGCAAAATAAATTTTATTTTATTTTGTTTTTGAATCTATTTTGGTTTGACCTTATTTTCTAAAATTTACATTATTTATAACTGACTAATTAAGTTTGATTAAGAAAAACGGTAAACGAATTTGATATTCCCAAAGATGGAAGGTTTGATCTCTGTTGTTAACTCATAACTCTCAAAAAATGTTGACCTGAGTTATATTTAATTTTTAAGTCATATATTTTTTAATTTTATATGTCCGTAAAACTCATAACATTTATAACATAGAACATCTATTCAGGGCTGGGAAAACATTGAGCCAAAAAAACTTTGGCTCATTTTTTCCCCTAAAACATAAAAAAAGGGGGGCAAAAATAAAGGGCCAAAATAAGAATTCAAAAAAAGCCCTTACTAAGAAAAGGGGCAAAAAAAACCCACAAAAAGTGGCTCTTAAAAAGAGCCCCAAAAAACCCATTTTATGTTTTCTATAATAATTTCAAAAAATTTTGATGGGTGGGTTATTTTTCCTTAAAGCTCCTAGGAGTATTTTTTAAGAAAAGGGGCTTTTTTTATACATGCCCCTTTTCTTTAAGCAAGAAAAGGGGCTTTTCTTTTGCCTGCCACGAGTTTGTGGGCATTTTTGGAAAAAAACCCAAAAACTTTTTAAAAAAAAGCCCATTTAGTTTTTTCCCAGCCCTCATCTATTCATACTTTCTTTTGTCATTTAAAAAAAAATATTTAAATTTGTATAATTCATTAGCCAAAGGCATACCACAAGACACACTTCGGAGGTCAACAGCTTCTCAACTTAAAAATACAATGTTGCTTAAACAACGATCCTCGGGAGGTTCCGGAGATTTTGCGCCTCTTTCCCCGACCGGTCAGACCTCATCGATTGGTGGCATTAACCTGGCTTCACTTTCGCCTCGGGCCTTTGACCCTGAACCTCTGTTACCTAGGGTATGTACTTGAACTTACATATTGGGCCACGTTCAAAATGTACTATTTTTTGTTCAAATTTATAAAAATTTTAGAGTTTATTCTATAAAAGAACATATATTTTTACAAAGTTATCAGATTATTCAAAGTACAGAACAATTTTAAAAAAAGGTTAAAATTTTTAATTTTTTTTAAATTTATTAACAACAAAATTAATTTGAACATGGCCATATTTTCTAAAATTTTATTTTATAATTACTTTCTTATAAGGAAAACTTTATTTAATTCATAACGCAAATGTTTTTATATTGCCAATAAAATTTTTTTTTTTAAAATGCGCCAAGACGTTAATTAAGGGTGCATTCAACTAACCATAATTCATTTGTCAAAAATATATTTTTTAAAAAAACAATATGTGCAATAACAAACGGCTGAAAGAAAACAATTAAATGAGTGGAATTGATAAAAAGATTTTGTATAATATTATTAAATATATTAAAAACGGAAAATTAATAAAAAACAGAACAGTTTATTTAAAATTGGCGGTACTAGGTGTATATCAAATTATTTTACTATAAAACAATTTAAATTTACTCAATTTATCATATTATTAAATAAAGAAATTATTAAGGCATATTAATAATCATTTTGATTTTTTTTTATATTTAAGCAAAAATTATAAAAATACTATTACATAGATATTTTAAATAACGTTTTTTTTGAACCTGGCTTTTTTAGAAAATAAATTTTTTGTTTTTTTAATTGTTTAGGTAATTGCATTTCTCCGCGAATTTAGTTTCCACAATTACGTTCCCGTCCTTGTTAGGTGTGCCCGAAAATCAGAGCTTGCCCTGTGGCCCAAACTTTTTACACCTGTTCCAGGTGATAATGATGGTGAAGACGACGATGATTTAGATTATGACATCAAAAGTACAAATATAGGTGATTAATTTTCCAGAGCTATTATTTTTATCAGACCAAATTTTCTATCAATTGGATTTTTAATACATTTTACCGGTTTTTTGGTTACTTTTTGTAAGCCTGTTAAAAAAATTAAAAATGTTATATACAAAATTTTTAAATAAATTAAATGAGATATTAAAAATCAAAAAATTTATTCATATAGAGACTATAAAATATTACATTTATGTTTATAATACACTCCGTTAATAAATTATGCCATTGGTTTGGACGACATTTTGTATACCCAGTAAACATCGAAGCTTATTTTTTAAAAATAAAATACGTTACTTCAAATGAAAATTTTAAGATAAAGCTGGCTTTAATATGAAAATCAATTAATGGTAATTATTTTAAAATCATAGAATTGCAAAAAACTTTACATTATAATTTATCATTTTTTGCCTTAACCAAAACAGGAGACTAATGGAAATGCTGAAAATAATAGAGACAAGGCCATAATTTAACTATTTTTCTGCAGAACTTTTATACCTTATTGTAGATCAATGTTAGTGAATTTTGATTGTAGAGTATTAAAACTACCAGTTTTTTTTACACATAGCACAAGGTTTTATAAAAAACTTATTTTAAAGATAAAATAGGTATATAACATTCATTTTCGAAGCTTGAGGTTATTGACCATTTATATGCAATTATGAATAATTGTCTTCTATAGAAATATAAAGTAATGGGTTTTTTTTTTAAATAATTAGAAAAAATAGACTCTCATTGAAAAATTGTCTACTTAGGCCATAGGATTTGATCTGTAAAAAGTTAGAACAAATAGCTTAGTTCATTGGCGTTAAAAATCACCAAAACTACAGTAACAAAGTTTTAATTAAAAGGCCCCTCTGCCACTTAAATGGGTAAAAGAAAAAATCCAAATACAATAATTTTTTTACAGAGAATATTTTTCCTTTTTATTTGATAATTTATTATTTTTTTTTTATTTCCATTCAAGGCAGTATCAAAGGATCGAAAGGCCATGGTTCAGCCACGAATCACAGAAGTGGCATTAAGCATCGATACGATAATAGACCGGCTGCCTTATTCAAGGTTACACATGCCATATTATAACCACCACACCAATTTTATTTCTTTAAATTAATATATACATATTTTTTTTTCGATGTTTATGCTCATATTTTGTATTTGAACAAATAAAAAAAAATCAATTTCTTCTTATTTAAACAAAATTTGTTAGCTGAAAATAAATTAATATTTTACATGTATCTAAACAAAATATATGTTATACATAATTTTCATCTATATCCATATGTTTTATGTCATTTTGTTGAAAATTTAATAACGACTTTTATCGTATTGTTTAACTCGCATTCAAATGTAGGAAAACAAAATCAACCTTTTTCTAAAAATTCGTTTTGAACGTGCCGTTGACTAAATAATTTTTCATTATTTTATAGATGTTATTTTTTGATTTTTATCTGTAGTTTTATATCGAAAATTAGGAATGCATTAAGAGGGGTGACCTGGAAACCGCCACTTCACTTCTCGTTATCCTACAAAACTTGGAATCTTTCAAGCAAAGTTACAGAGATGCCGAACTTTTACTTAAAACGGCTTTAAATTTGAGTAAATGGACGCTGGCGAAAGAAATTATACGTTACTTATCATCTATAGGTATACATTTTTTGTCACCTTTCAAGAATTCTTATATATGGGACATTCAAAATCAAATATTGTTATAATAAAAAAGGTCTTTTTTTTGTTGTTTTTTCTATTCCTAAATTATATATATATATATATAAAACACTTTGCTTGCCGAAAATTTGTTATATTTTGCTTCTTAAGATATCTAAACAATATATTAATAATACGATAGCCCTTAGATTAAAGACATTATTCTGTCAAAATATATAACGAGATTTTAATAACCTTTATCTCTCGCATCCAAATAATTTAGGAACATAAAATTTTATTTTTTGCGAAAGTTTATTATTATTAATGTCAACTGATGTTTTTTAGGTCACGTTTAGAATGAAATTTTGTTTTTTTGCAAAAAAATAAAATCTATTGCTTCTATATTATTTTTAAATAAGAGTGAGAGGAGTAAAATACGTTCAATATGTTTTCGAAAAAATCCCGTTTTAACCTAAATGATATAAACAATTGTTGTTAATAATTATCCATTTGAGTCTTTAGGATTAAAGTTATAAATTTTTATCTAACTTAATTGTTTCTATGTAATTCGACAAAATAGAAAAACATATAAAAAAATTTGTTTTTTCAATATATTATTTTAAATATGCCCTTACATATATGATTATATTAAATTTTTTAACTATTTTCTATTTTTGTACAGAATCAGAGAATGAAAACGAAATCAAGGCATTAGCTGACCCATCCAAAACGATCATCTCCCCATATATTTCCGCTGACAAGTATATTTTATTGTATTTATTTTGTGGGGGGAATTTTTTAGCTTTATCAATTTTTATAAATAAGGTTTTTTTTTTATTTAACTTACAAAAAAGAAGGCACTTATTTCTATTAAATTTATATTTTTTTAATTATTGTTTAAAGAAGCTTGTCGATTTTTCTGATATTTATGATTTTTTTTCCTTTATTAAATGCCATTTAGATTTCTAGCTGCGGACTGCCCTTTTTGTTGTTATTCTACCACCTTTAATACGACAAATTTGATAAAAAAACCTTTGCAAACACCCAAAATACGAAGCAGTTTTGGGGAAGTTGTTAAACTGTACGGAACGGAATTGTTTTTAGACGTGTATGCTCAATCCCTAGCACGAAATGGGGATTGGAAGAGGCTGGCCACTTTTGCCGCTAATATGAATTTTCCACTCATTAAATTTATAGCAATTCATAGGTCGGGGGAGATACTTTTGTTTATTAATATTTTCAATTATCCTATCCTTTTTTTTTAGTTTTTGTGTTTTAAATGAAAAATGAAAAAAACGTCGTTTTAAGAAATATTGTTTACTTTGAAATTGAATGTCTTTTTTTCCAATTACAAGTTAATAAAAATATCAAAAAAAAAACTTAATTGTTATTTATAAAATTGATTTATTGGTCATTATGCTTATAAGCAGCTGATATAATACATTGCATTATAGACAAGTTTACAGTTTTTGATGTTGACTAAAATTCATTCTATAGTTGGCTGAACGTTTACAAATTTTTGAGACTTAGATTTGACATATTTTAATTAGCAAAAAAAAAATTGAGCAAAATAAAAAGATATAATTGCACAAAAGACAAAAAAAATTCCGCATTTATGAAAAAAATTTATTAAAATCTTGGAAATATTGTTAAGGATTTGCAAAAGGATAATTTTAGCTAAAGTGTTATTGACCATATGACGGAAAACGGTCTTTTTTTTCTAAGGCAAGGCATTAAGTATATTTATGATCACTTTATTTTAAAAATTTTGTCAGTATTTGTTTTTTATATCCTATGATTCTTTTCATTTTTCATACCTAATAAATATATTTATATTTAATATTAGGTTTGATTTATGTCAAATTACCGACTACGCAGGATCTTTCAAAAAACTTCATTCCATGTTTGGTTGGCCCTACGGGCATTACGTTAACATTAAATACGGTACCTAAATTATGTTTATTTTTATTTTTTTTAACGCAAATGCAGGATCTATTTCAGATTTAACTTTGTTTATATAATTTAAAATTAATGTTTTTTAAATTAACATTTAATAAATTAAAGATTTTTGTCAATATTGTTTTTTAATATTACAAAAATGTTTAAACTTTATCATAATTTTCTTTTTTATTGAAGTAATTTTTTTATATATAATAAAAAATTGGCCGCGATTATTTTAGGTCCCGTATCGCCTAAAGGTTCAATTTCCGCCTCTTCGCCTTCTTTCCAGATAAATCCGACCGGCGCTTTAGGCTACAAAACTCCTACAAACGACAACAATTATATTATAAACAATCGGGGTATTGATCAGCTCACCACGACACCCAATTCCCTTTTTCCTAGCACGCCAGAAGTTACTCTGGCTAAACTTATGGAACCACTTGATATTCGCGGGCCTATCAATAATAATCAAAATAGCGAAGCTAAAAGATTAGGTTTGATTTTAGTTTTTTTTAAACCTACGGGTAATGTATTTATAAAAACGTTCGGTTAAAGTTTTAAAATGCCTGAAGGTACCCTTTTTGGCATTTATAATTTCAATATATTTTTTTCTATTGTATGTATGACTTTACAAATGTTAATGTTTAATAGCTTGAAATTTAAACCAAACACTAGAGAATAAAATTTATCACAATATTTTGTTTTATATTTGGCGTTGAAACAGATTTTGATTTAGTTTAAATCAAAATAATTTTTTTTTCAAATTTTAATATACCATGCCAAAAGGTACTTAATGTATATTCGGTGAGCTTTTGAATCTAGAAAACAATTAACTTTACGGCCATATCTTACATTTTTTCTTTATACTCACCGATTGACTATAACTCCATAGATTCAAAACTTTTGAAAAAGGCTTAAGAAAAAGTGACTGATATGGTCATCTCAACTCCTTAAGAAAATTAATGTATAAATTATATCTATATACTAATGAATTCACTCTTTTATCTAAAATAATGAGATATAAATTAATTGATAAAGCTCTTTCAACCACATTTAAGTTTAGAGGATATTTTATTTGAAATACAAATATTTTTAGATAAATATTAGTTTTTTTTTTATAAATTATTTTTTTTGAATAATCTCATTTGTTTATTAAAAAATTTTCTCATAAATTTTAATGTGTATGGCTGGCTTAGAAGTGTGACCCGAAAAAAATGATGATTTGAAAATTAAGGTAGCAGGTTTGATTTCATAAAATATTTCACAAATTTAAGTTGCCTGAATCTTTTTTTTCTTTTTCACTTTACACAGAACTATCCCCTTCGAGTGATACATCATTCACTCGCGTAATTCAGCCATCGCATAATACAAACACTTCTTTAAACATTGCCTCAAAACATTTTCCAAAACCAGAGCATGATTCATCCATCGGACGGGCCGTTAATAAGGCTATATCTGAAACGACCGGGAGTACGATTCAAACGTTTGATGGGAAAGGAAGCTTACTCGAAACTTTAACGCATTCACCAGCCCCTAGTTTTACCCTTGAACGCCCATCCGTCCTCAATCTCCATGCCATAAAAGATAATGATACACCGTTGATGAACAACGTCAAAAAACGACCTTCTAATCCTTCAATAACCAGTTCAAAAAATGTCATCGGTAATAACGTGGCTAAGGGGAAAGATATAGCTACGGTTGAAAATCGAAAAATTCCCAATAAAACGGACGAAGAATTACAGCTTAGGTATATCTACTAATATCATAGATTACACATATTTTGACATATGATTCTTTTAATCAAATTATAATTCTTTTATAAATCTATATTTTTGTATGGTTAATATTTAAAACACAAAATGTTTTTATAAAATGATTGATTATATAAATAGTTTAACACTGTTAGAACATCGGCGCGTGTCGTATAGCCAAAATATTGGATTTGATATAAATATATTTATTATATTATATTATATATATCCCTGAATATAATTCTAATTCGGTTTATATATATTTAGTCAAGGACATTTATTGACCGCAGGACTAAATATATCATGGATAATATACAATTTGATACTAAAATACTCAATTATAAACAAGGTCAATTAAATCAATATTAAACAAAGCTAAATATATTCAATATACCTCTAAGGTTTATTAAAAAGGTCAACCAGATCAATTACCAACATAGACAATTAAGGTTTATCAAAAAGGTCAATTAGATAAATTATCACAAGGACAATTAAGGTTTATCAAAAATGTCAATTAGAATAATTACCAACAAACACCTCTTAGTCTCCGACGAAATTTAAAACATGAATTAAGGGCTACCTTGAGTGCGTGCAAGCTTTTGTTGTGTTCTATAATCAAGATAAGAAGCCTCGAGCTTGGTTATTAGTTGGAGTGGTGACATCCAACAAGCCAACCATTTATCTTAGAGCCTAAGCCTAAAATTTTAGGTCACCGGCACGTTTTGAATCTCATTGTGGGGAATCTCACGGATTTGAAACACATTTTTTTTATTTTACCATAAAACATCTTTATTATTTTCCTGTGCGTTCCAAATTTTAGTTATTTGTAATATGCAATAACTGGTGGATACTTTTTGTATCAAATTTGATATTATTGAGAAGCTGGGATAAAATACAATTTTGGCTAAACCCATTGTTTTTTTTAAATACAATTTAGGAGAATAGTTGAGATACTAAATTTAATAAAAATTTTATTAAATTTATAGATATCTTCTCGCCTAAAGGTTGCTTGATTTTTATCCCAAAAAATAAACCTTTCCAGCTCGGGTTATACGTTCATTATTTTATTCTGTAAAATATTGAGGTACCTCCTAAAATTACTTCTCGAAGCAGCTTGCTTAGATTGGGCCTTTTTGCTATCCGTTATGTTGGGCGATATTAACACGTCGGGACGTACACTTATAACATGGCTCCAGCGTATACAAGCTCAAAATCATGCTAAACCTAACGGGAACAATAATGAAAATACATGCAAAAGTATGGATTATGTCAGAAAAATTGCAGTTGGTATGCAGTCACTTATGTCCTGGGCTGAAAATGAATGGTAAAAGAAATCATATTATTTTTGTTGGAGTCATTTGTCTTTTTAACTTCAAAAATATTATTGAGATGAAATGAAAAATCCCTATGATCTTATAACACAGGTCAACAAATTGAGAGTTATAAGCTAGCTAAAGAGATCAAACCTGCCATCTAAGGAATTTTCAAATCCGTTTACCATTTTTTAATCAAATTAGTAAGTCATAAAATTTTATGTCAAAAAAACAAAATAAAATAATTCAATAATAAATTCATATTTTATTTTTTGCACATTAACAACTGCCTAACTGTTTTCAAACTTCAGATAATATTTTTATTAAAACCCGATTATATTTCGTGCCGTTTTAAAGTTTTGACGCAAAATATTTTGTATTTTTTAAATGTTGATGTAAGAGCTTGATATACAAACAAATTTTATATTTCATTATTGAGATGATAAATATAACTTTCAAGGGATATTTATATGAAAAAAAGATTTCTTAAATTTTTCTTTTTAAGGTATTCTCGTGGTCGCACAATCTTTAATTAAACAAAAAAGTCATTTTTTGTAGACGGATCTAAGCGAAGGTGGAAGAAATTACGAAAAACGGAAAATATATATGAGACGAGGCCATGATGGATTTGTATGCTTAATGTTTTCATAAACTTATTTTTACTGACATTGTTATTTGTTGACTTGTCTAGCAAGTAAAAAAAAATAAAATAGTTGTGGCATTTTAAAATAAGTTATATAATTAAAAGATTTATGTCCTTAGAATTGCAATTTTTAAATATCCATGATTATTTAGGTTACAATTTCCTCAAAATATTAGCACAAACTGTTTTGTTGAAGTCCTATGTCAGGATATAGATTTTGATTTAAAGCGTAAATTTTTCAATTTTTTTATCATGTAGCTAATAACTTATTCTAACATTTTGACTCATATACAATTATGATATTTTAAGTCCGCATTACGAATATCTCGTTTGTCAAATCCTCAATGGTATTTCCGAAATTTCACCAACGTTTCCTGATTTGCTACAACTGCAACTGCCGCTTCAAGCTATAGGAGGATCTAACGCTTTTTCATCCAAAGATTACAAAAATAGCAATGATCCTCAACAAAAAACTCAGATGGGCCTTTTAAAAACAGGATCTAATAATAATTCAGAAATGTCTATCTCTCCACCTACTGAATCAGAAAACCATGTTGAAAATCCTATTCACAACGCAAGCAATTGCACTATAAATTAGATAATTCCAAGCATTTAATAATTTTAATATATTAGGTGAAATTTATATATATTAATCATGATGTTACCACTGTGTAATAGCAAATCCTCAAATTTTTATTTTTACAAACATACTAGCAAATTATTTTTTTTCCAATTTAAATTATTAACACAGATAGTATTTTTTAATAAAAATGGTATGATTTTCTTAATTTTATTTATAAAATGTATTGATTATTATAATTATAAAAACAAAAACATGACAATATTATCTTCAATCACTTGTATTTGGCAGCCTATCATCAAAAAAATTATTTATTCAAGAATGATTATAAGAATTTGACACCTTCAAGGTCACTTTGTTGTATAATTTCACATAACTTTTTGGTCTCAAGATGTTTAAGAATTATAAGTAGCAAGCTTTGTGGCATCCCTGCAAATTCTGGAATGTTTTTGAGGTCATTAGTGCTAGTTTTTGATGTGGTAGGCATGTTAGCAATAGGGGCTTGAATTAGCTCATAAAAAGTACAGACTGTATTTTTCATACCCTTACTAACTATATAGTTGTGAATCAGCAAAGACCAATCCTCTATACTATGCCAAAGGACGTAGCCCCCTTTTGTTTTGTCATGTTTATCAAACCATTTAAAATTACCTCTTGAATCTAGGTCTTCTAAGACAAGTAATATCCCATCTCTAGATAATGTCCTATTGATATCAGGATTAGTAAAAAGAGTTACACCTTCTTTTTGAGCCATGTTTGATAGAATAAATGAGGTTGGTTTACGCTTAGGTGATAACTCAAAACATCTATAATGCCTACAGTAATCTAGGACAAATTGGCACCAGGCATCTAATTGTTTTGCAAGAGTGTTTTTATTTACTTGGATGGTATAAAAGGGTGGGAAATTGTATAGCCAAGGTGGTTTAAACTCTTCCATAAAATATTTAAGAACAAACTATTTTTTGTGATAATGTGACTTCAGATATCCAACAGGATTCTAAGTTAAGATCTGAGCCTGATAGATCTGATATTTTAGTTGCTTTAAATAAAGGGATTAAATTTTCACCAAATGTTATTTTCTCTTCCACAAAACTGCCAAGTATAGAAAGATAGCAGCCTAACATATATTTATAGAAATAAATTTTTACCAGCCCTAAAGTCTTTGCAGCCATTTGGTATATTTTTATAATTAGAAATTGCAAGGTAACCTGTACCATCACATATAATAAAATTATCACTTAAAATTTCCTAAAATATTAATTGATAAATTTTACCGTTGTATAGCCTTGCACCCATAACAAGGAAAAATGTATTTTGTAATTGTTCAAAACTATAAATGATGAGTTTTTATTTATGTTTTTTATTTGCGATATTAAAATTTTTGCGACCGAATTTTCAGCTGATTTAAGCATGTGAGCCTAACTACAAGGTGAGTATTAATGATTTTCTTTATAAATGCATGCATTATTATTATACAACAAAACTTTAAATTTGCATTCTCTTGTAAAATTAAAGCCATTTTGTACAATTTTTGTAATTACCGTTTTTGTGATTTTTCTTGATGTAAGAATGAACAACCGTTAAATTATCTTAATATCATATACCATCCTATATTTGTAATATAAATCATTTAATTTGGTTAGTAATGGAGATCGTAAAATTCCCAGAAAATAATTTTGTTACCGATAAAACTTTTTGTTACATTTTGAAATAGAGTCAAGGTGGGCTTAGTGGTAAATGTTTATTAAATATTCGTTTAACAGAAAATACAGCTTAAAAACAAGAAGTTACTTATGTTATCCATTTAAGTTTGTTTAGTATTCCTCATTTTAGGTTATACATATGTATTTTATTTATAAATTATATTAGATTATGAGTTTTTTAAATTAATAAATTTTAAACGAGGAATCACAGCTTTGACAATGTAAATCAAGAATTTCTTGTTATCCAAATAACTTTGTTTAGTTTTCCTTATTTTAGGTTGTATATATGTATTTTATATAAAAATTATATTAGATTATAAGTTTTTTATATTAATAAATTTTATAAAAGAAATTACAGCTTTGACAATGAAAAATCAAGAATTTACTTGTTTTATCCATTTAAATTAATTAATTTTCCTTGTTTTGTGTTGTACATATGTACTTTAAAGAAAATTATACTAGATTTCTTATAAATTTTTAATTTAATAATTTTTCTATGTTATGAATATGAATAAAAAAGTCTATATTTGCAAATGGCAACAATTTTGGATGTGGAAGTTTTTCCAGCATCATTTTGTCAATTGCTTATGGATTTTTAACTTTAATAATATAGATTACAATTTAAATTTATATCTAATAATATAATGTATATGCCCGTAAATTAAATTTTAAGTTCCTCTTAATTAAGTGCAACCAAATAATTGTGTAATGTCAAAGTACCCTAATACAATGCTTATTGTTTTTTGTCAGAGCTAGAAAAGCTTATCCTCATATATGAAATTAATAAAATAGAATATATGACCCGGCTTCGCCCGATACCCCTTTATTATTGCATGCTTATTAACGCATTACCCTAACTCAAATGCTTTGCCCATTACTCGACCAATATAAACTCAATGAGGCTAAAAATTTTATGGAAAATAAAGGTGAGTATATTTAATATTCATCAATAAAAAATAAGGTAATTTACTAAATAAAAAATTCGAAACCGCACCTTAAAGAACGAATATTATGGATATTTGGAGTTTTGGCATGGAGATTATTAATTTATTTTATCAAAGTGTCGCTCAACTTTACTTTAAGAAATTTGAAGTTTGAAAATTTGATTACGCTCTATTTTTGATAAATTTTGGCTGAATTGAGCGAAGTTTTAAGCAAGCCTACACTAAATTTTACAAACTTTCATTTAAAAAGCTGATGTTTTTCATTAAAAAATGGTCATTTCTGGACTTTCAAACGTTAATATCTTAAAAACTATAAGCGAGCGACAATTTTTAACAAAAAATTTGGGATTTTCAGGGCAATATTGACCTAGAAAAAATTATTTTATAGTCTGAATTTTGAGATAATCGAACTCGAGTAAAAAAACTCAATTTTTTGAAAAGTTATAAAATATCGTATCTTAATAATGGAAGTAGCTAGAGGTCTGAAATTTTTCACGATTAATAGGATTATACTTGATAAATTAAAGTTTCAATAATATTTTTTGACAAAGTGGAACAAAGATAATTGCAAATTAGTTAATTTAATGAGATAAGAAAGATGAGATACATAAAATTATAGCAAGCAATTTAAGAATACAGTTGAAAAATAATTTGTCAAAGGAAAAAAATGTTATTATTTGAGTATAAATATCAAAAATATTTTTAAAATGAATAGGATTATATCTAATATTCAAAATTTTAAATAAAATATTTTGAAAACACTCCTGTTTTAATCTTTTTTCAAATTTCTA
Organism: Acutogordius australiensis; assembly: GCA_030555515.1. NCBI lineage: Eukaryota > Metazoa > Nematomorpha > Gordioida > Gordea > Gordiidae > Acutogordius > Acutogordius australiensis. Next base: position 45,769,473 of record CM060243.1, on the reverse strand, counting down.
GTTATATCTTAAAATGAAAATCATACCTATAATATGCAGTAAATGGGCCAAATTTACAATTAAAAGTTTATACTAAAAAACATCAATATTAAACTGAAAAAAATTCTATGAATAATTAAATATAACTTTATTAATATTTATTATATAAAAAGGATAATGTGTAAAATTTTAGTTATTTCCAGTACTTTTGCTTTAATGAAGATGAAAGATGGAAATAAAAATTACAATAATTTATATTTTCTGACAAAAAGTTTAATATACAATAATTTTAAATGCTATGCATAATGTTTATCACAAATTATTTGCTATATAGCATCAAAAATATTTAATAAAAAAAACTAAATGCAAAGATAACTTTAAATTTAAGATTAACTCCTTTATAAAAATATAAAGGTAAGAATGTACCTGGCCAGACTTTGGTGACAATGATTTTAATATTTCATTCTAAAAAAATAATAGATATGAATTGGTCATTTCTGGACTTTCAAACGTTAATATCCTAAAACCTATAAGCGAGCGACAATTTTTAATAGAATTTCGGGATTTTCATGGCAATATTGACCTAGAAAAATTTTTTTTAACGACTTTGGTCTGGGGTCGTTGTATTAGGAATTAGCCTATAATTTAAAATTGATTGTGTCTATCTAACATACGAAATTTAGAAATCATATGGTATTTGAAATTAAAAATATAAATATTTAAATATAAAACTATAATTAATATAAAAGATAATATTGATAAACATGTTAAATAAAAAGAATATTTATTACCGTTAATTATAGTTCTTGGCTATTATAGTGAAATTTCTTATAATGTACGTTTTATATACCTTTCAGTACCTGATGCATATCTCGGCTCCTATATATTCTAAGAGGCTGAAATTTGCATCAAATTTCAAGTAAACAACCTTTAATAAGCTATTAAAATTTGAAGTATTTTATAGTCAAAATTTTGAAATAATAGAACCCGAGTAAAAAAACCCAATTTTTTTGAAAAGTTTTAAAATATCGTATCTTAATAATGGAAGTAGCTAGAGGTCTGAAATTTTCACCTGCATTAATAGGATAATACTTAATATGGAGTAAAAATTTCAAAAATATTTTTTAATTATTTTGGGCGTAAAACGTTTTTTTTTGTTTTAATTAAGAAATATGCACACCTCCTGGATAAAAACAAAAAATTTGCCATCCCAGACACCTTTTACACAAACGATTTTTTTTCCGTCGATTTTGAACGGTAATCACAAATACTCGAAAATTTCATTTCTAATAATATAGATAACGGAAGAAGCTAGAGGTCTGAAATTTTTCATGTGCATTAATAGGGATATACTTGATATAGAGTGTAAATTTCAAAAATATTTTCTAATTATTTTGGTCGTAAAACGTTTTTTTTTATTTTAATAAAAAATATGCACACCTCGTGGATAAAAACTAAAAATTGGCATTCCCAGACACATTTTAAACAAACGATTTTTCCGTCGATTTTGAATGGTAATCACCAAAACTCGGGATTTTTATTTCTAATAATATGGGATAACGGAAGTAGCTAGAGGTCTGAAATTTTTCACGTGCATTAATAGGGATATACTTAATATAGAGTAAAAATCTCAAAAATATTTTCCAATTATTTTGGTCGTAAAACGTTTTTTTCGTTTTAATAAAAAAATATGCATACCTAGTGGATAAAAACAAAAAATTTGCCATCTCAGACACCTTTTACACAAACGATTTTTTTTTCGTGGATTTTGAACGGTAAACAAAAAACCTCAAAAATTTCATTTTTAATAATATAGATAAAGAAATACAAAACATATACAAAAATTATTGTTTTCCAATTATAATTTCTTTAAAGATAAACCCTTAATAGTGTTTATTATATAAATCCTATCTGTCTAGCCTTGAGTTTAATAGGAAAAAGATATTTTAAAGTTGTATACAAGTATTATTTAGAGGTGAAAATGGATAAAGAAATATCAACAAGTTTGTTGCTACTTTTTGGGTTAGTTAAATGCTATAGGAAGAAAAATATAAAAATATATTTTCACCCATTTATATATAATTAAAAATATTTAACCCAAAAAAATGTAAATTTTTTATAAGAAATACATTAAATTCTACAAAAGCTTAAAACAAAGTTCAAACATATTTATAAATTTTAAAAAGCTCAAATTTGTATTTTTAAAATTAAATTTGAAGCATAAAATGGTTTATTTGTTTGGCGCATGCGTATTTTAAATTTCTGGGAATCTGCCCCCAACCGTTAAGAATATAATTCCTTTATTTAATGCGCCATTTTGTTTTTTAGATCAGAGGCACCCTAATCTTAAAGCTTAGCAAAAATACAAAAGTTGATTAGGTTTTACCTCCGACATTATATTACAAGCCTGGGGCCGTGTAAAAAAACGAATACTTTATTATTTTATTAATACTATTTATATTTATATTATACACGTGTTAATTAATTAAGCTAGAATTAGGGAAACGTTAGGTTAAGGTTTTTTTTAAAATAAGGATTAGGTTTGGTTGGTATCGGATCAAAGAGTATACTAAATTTTCCCCGTAAGAAGGTTGGACCCAATGTAGGAAACAAAAATCTGTAAAATAAAAATATCCCAACATTGTGATATAGTTTAGGGTTAGGTTAGGGTTAGTAAACGTTATGTCGAGGTAAATTTATGGTTAAGATAAGCTTAGGGTAAGATGGGTTTAGCGTTTAGTTGTGGTAAATATATGGTTAGGATAAGCTTAGGGTGAGGTTGCTTTTATTTTTAAAAAGGGTTTCTTATAGTTGGGGTAAGTTTGACTTAAGCTTAAGGTGAGATTAGCTTAGTGTCAGGGAGTGGATAGCTTTTAGAGGAGTGTAGTTAGCTTAGGGTTAGAGAGGTTAGCATAATCGTAACGTTAGACTAGCTTTGGGTTTGTTTTAAGATCATAAAACCCAAGCTAATTTTTAAATAGTTGATCAAAATTTTCATACTTATTTGGTGTCATCTTGAGACGAATATATCATACATGCTTGTGAAAAGAGAAGACGAGTCTTGACCGTGGACTTAGCAATCCTGCTACCGTATTCCGCATTATATTAGACAGACTGAACTCTAATCTATAACTCTAATGTTTCAATAACCCAAAACTAACGCATACCACCACCTAAATAAATGCCTTATTATACAAGTCAACAAATATTAATAATACAATCGTGAATTTTATGAAAACATAAAAGAAAATATCCCCATGATGGCCTTATTTTATATATTATATTTCGTTTTTCTTAGTTTCTTCCGGCCTTGGCTCCTTACATCCGTTCATATCGAAAAAATGGCCTTTTATGGCTAAATTGACATATAGAGAATACCCTAAAAAAATTAAGATCTTTTTTTTATTTAAAATTCCCTTGTAACTTATATTTATCATATAAAATAATGAGAAAAAAAATAGTATATTAAGCTCTTACATCAGTATTTTGATAATACAAAATATTTTCCGTCCAAACTTAAATACGGCACATTAATTATCGGTTTTATGAAAGTTTTGAAGTTTTAATTTAACAGTTTAGTTGTTGTAAATATACAAAAAAAATCAATTTGTTTTGGTTTTAAATCTTTTTTTTGGCATTTTTCTAAAATTTTCAATGATTATAGCTGACTAACTTAGTTTGATTAGAAAAAACGGTAAACCTTTTGGATCCCTAAGATGGTAGGTGTGATCTTAGTAGTTAGCTTATAACTCTAAAAAATTTGCTGACCTGTGTTATAAACGCGAGTTTTTATATAGTACTTACGACCACTTTGCAAAGCATGCCTATCCCAAGCTTTGCCTTTTAAATTGTTTTTCGGGTCCTTATTATCTTTCATGAAATAAGAAATTATATCACTCTTTTATAATATACATTGAATTTAGTAGGTTAACATAAAAATGTTGGCGGGTAGAGCCAAAGTCAGACGGGTAGACCGGGATATTACTGTGCAAAAATCTTTAGATTAGTAGTACAACCCAAAATTATAAAATAAAATTCGTTCTAGCTTATTATTAATTTATTTATAATATTTTTTTTTAGTTTTACAAATATTTAAGATGCTAATAGGCGAAAATGGTCTACAACTTTTTAAAATAAAAAACAATTAATGAAGAGCAATATATCATTTTTAAGGCAGGCTGCTCAAATAACACTGGACAACAAAAAAATCCTACATTTTTAATTTTTCTCAGATCTAATAAAAAAATTTTTGCTGATTATAAATATGAACACCCAGGCCCGATTCTAGCTTTTCCATTTTAGGGGGGCAAAAAAAACTTGTGGGGGGGGGGGGGCAGAAAATTTTTTTTTGACGCCTTCGGCGGCAAAATTGGTCGTGACCGTCACGGCTAAAAATATACATGTACAACAATAGAATCCATGTTCCAAATTTTTTACCAAATTAATAATAATTTATTATATTCATAAAATAAAAAAAATGATTGCGCTTATAATTTGGATATGTAAGTTAAAATTAATTGTTTTCACTAATATCATTTGCTTAAAAAGATATGAGATTTGGAAATTAATATTAAGTATAATTTTATCATTTGGTATTAATGCGCATGAAAATTAAAAATATGATATATATGAATAATAAAGATGAATTACATAAAACTTTAGATTTTAGAAAATGAATAGTAAAATAAGATTGATTATCATGAAAACAAATTGTAGAAGTATGCTAATTTGGAAGAATGTATATGAAAAAACACTGGTTATATATAACTAGTAATTAATATTAGGGTAAATAATTAAATAAAACATGAACACAAAAGTTAAATGCGCATAAAAAAATTGTAACCATGTCTTAAAATAGTAAATAATTAGCTGATTATGAGCAGTGTTTATTATTAACTTAACAATTTTATGCTAACTGTTGTTTTGATTAAATTATAAAATTCATTAAAATTCAACGCCCCAGTATATGATTTTCCGTGTCCTAGAAGAACCAAATCACCTTTACGCAGGTCACTATTTAACAGTTAGAAGTTATCATCCTTCTTATAGAAGTAAATGTGGCCTCACAACTCGACGTTGAAGAGCCAATTAAAAACTTATAGAAAAATTATTAAATAGATTAGAAAAGGCATCTTTAAAATCATATAAAAATTTAACAAAATCATTAATAACACATTCTTTGTAATTATAAAGTTTCTTATTAAAAAATTTTTGGCTACGTCAATTTCTTTAGATAAAAAATTTTTATCAAGATATATTAATTTTAAAAGAGGTTCTAATTTATTTATATCTAAAATAAAGGTTACCCCCCCCCCCCCCCCCAAAAGGGATCTAGAATCGTGCCTGTGAACACCATTAAATCTCTTAGCCCTCCAGATTTTATAAAATTACCTTCAAAGTCAAAAAAATAAATTTTTTTATTCAAAAAGAATAAATTTTTTTATTCAAAAAAAATAAATTTTTTTATTCTAAAAAAATTTAAAAATTTTTATATCATTTGAAAGCCCTTATAACGGGCTTTCCAAATATATATTACACACCAACTTAAAATCAGTTAAACTCTTAAAAATTTAAATTTCGCTCAACTTATGACCCCTCTTAATTGATGAACTTTATGAATAAATAAATATCTAAATTTTCGGTAAGCCATTAAAATATAAAAATATTTAAATCATTTGAAAGCCCTTTTAATGGGCTTTCCAAATATATATTACACACCAACTTAAAATCAGTTAAACTCTTAAAAATAAATTAAATTTCGCTTAATTTATGACCCATCTTAAGGTTGATGAACTCTATGAATAAATAAATATCTAAATTTTGGGTAAGCCGATTCTATTTATTATTATTATTTTATTACACATTCACTCAATAGTCTTACTTTCTTTCTCTACGCATTCATTTACTCGATTTAATTCTACTGGATATATTCGCAAAAATATCATTCTTCATATTCTCCAGGTTATACTCTTTCTTTTATACCCACCATTGCCTTCTAAAAAATTTTTACCGCCTCGCTTAAAATTAAAAAATAAACCTAGAATTCACACATATTAAGACATTATATTAACATATTTCAAAACTGTTTGAGTAATTTGTCCTTACCTTATGCCTATTTTGGAAAAAATTTTAACCGTTAATTTAATTTTTTAAGGTCTATTAATAATAATATTAAAGAATCTTATTGCCTTTGACGCACAGATTTGACGAAATTACCCTAACCCTTGCATTTGTAAAGGCATTTAGGTTTCTGAAAGCTTTAGAATCATTCAAAAAGTCATTGTGGGTTTTTTTAAAACTTTAAAGCTTGAATTTTAAGCCGCTAATTGAAGTTAGTTGAAACTTTTCCAGAGCTAGATCTTAACTATTCCGGTTAATTTTACTTACAGCGTGAATTCTGAATCCTTCTTTTTGCACCAAAAGATTTTGTAATTTAAGGAATTGTTCCTCTATATTTAACAACTTTTTATGAAAATTTATTTTTTATATAGATGAACCGTGAATATCTCAATAAAGTTGATGATTTTTGTTACATATGTGGTACGAACCTGGCAACAAAAATGTTAAGCATCTAGCTGCAAATAAACAAAAAATCATCCTACCACCTTTACACATTAAATTGGGGTTGGCCAAAGCCATTAAATAAATGTCTGAACAAAATTCAATTGCTGTTATTAATAACATCAAAAAATTTCCTAAAATAAGTCTCGCAAAACTCAACGAAGGGGTTTTTCAAATTAAGGAATTGCTAGTAGATGTTGGATTTTTTAATATTCTCCCATCTTTAAAACTTGAAGCATGGAAAATTTAAATGGGTATACGATTTTTAGGAAATACAAAGGCTCCAAATTTTAAAGAAGGTATAGAAAAATTTTAACAGCATATAAAAATTATGGCTGTCGAATGTCCTTAAACATTCATTTCCTATATTCTCATATGGAATATTTTCCAGAAAATCTAGGTGCGGTGAGTAACAGGGAGAGCGTTTCCACCAAGATATTTCTTATATGGAAAAGAGATATAGAGGTTGGAATGAAAGCATGATGGCTGATTTTTGTTGGATGCTTATTCACGACACTAATGAAAAACACAACAGGAAATCTTCTATGATCAAATTTTAATTTTCTATATTATATTATTATTTGAATTATTTTTTCTAATATATAAATGAATTATATATGGTGTATTGTTATTACATTATTTTGAATTTTCATGTAGGTGAGAGAGGCCAATGTGGCCTACATGATGAATTTGAGTTGAGCTTTAATTCTGAGTCTTTGCAGGAATTGTTAGGATAGATGGTTCAAAGATGGATGATTTATTTAATATGTCTAATTTAATACATATTTCAATTTGATTTGGGTGGTTAGGCCAACTTGGCCTAACCAGTTGTTATGTAATGGAGACTATGAGTTGAACTTGTAGGTTGAGTGGAAAGATGGATGATTTGTGCAAAAATGATTCAATTAAAAAAATTAAATTATGTCTTATTTACACACCTATCCCTCTAAGAAAATTTTTTTTTGTCATAATTTGTTTGGGTGCACCAATAAGGTGCTAATGATTTACAATCAAACTAATTAAAGAGGGATAAGTTGATATAAACTTTACAAAATTAAGTGATATAATTTATTTGGTAATATGATATCATTTGTTTGAAATTATATTTGGTAAGGGATATAATTAGTTATAATTTAATAAGGTGGATGTGCTAAGTATTAATATTTAAGGATGATAAAAAGATAAGCACCATTTGTAAATTCTTAATAAATTTTAAAATTATAATAGGACCAACTAATCTCTTATATCCTGTACTAAGCGGGTATTCGTGCAAATCTTTTTTTAAGCCATTAGATGTAATGGGTTTTACCCCCTCCCCTTGCCAAGACCAGGAATTTTAAATCATTTTAATGTTTGTATGTGTCAACTGGATTTAAATGGGGGGGATTAAAAAGGGAACCTTATTTTCAGGGTGACCTTATAACACTTACAAAAACCAGTTTTTTAGTTCCGCTATCACATTTTTCATACATAAGTAAATCTCTTTTTAATTAAAATAAATATTTTTTTTTATTAATATATGATGTATTTTTTACAGAATAATGAAAAGCTATTGAAATACCTAAAATTATTTCCTATAAAAAATTATGTATCTTACCTTTCTATGAACAGCTATTGAGCCTAAAATTTATGTCCTTCAAACTACTTAATAAAATAACTAGAACATGCTTAATAATTTATGTCCTGCCATGTTTAAAACCTACTTACTTAGGCATTTAGTTATCATGGTTAAATAATTTAACTACATATTGTCAATAGGTTGCAAAATTGCAAATGGTGATTCAGATAACATAAAAACACATTTAGATATATTAAACTTTAAAAAAAAATACAGGTATATTTTGTTTACCAATATTTGCATTAGATTGTACATCAGTTATGTTTGCAAAATGTGCCAAGAAAAACCTGTCTATTTTTTCTAACCATATGGTAGATAGAAATGAAGTTATTAGAAATTATCTTAAATTGGTAATTAAAATCATAACTTAATGCTTATTTATAATAAAAAGTTATATTTTGTTCCAACTATTAAAGTTTACAATATCTATTTATGTACAAATTATACTGTTGGAAGCCCATACAATTATATTGTCCAATTAAATTCTAGTTTTGCCGATGCACCATTATTTGAATTATTTTTTCTAATATATAAATGAATTATATATGGTGTATTGTTATTACATTATTTTGAATTTTCATGTAGGTGAGAGAGGCCAATGTGGCCTACATGATGAATTTGAGTTGAGCTTTAATTCTGAGTCTTTGCAGGAATTGTTAGGATAGATGGTTCAAAGATGGATGATTTATTTAATATGTCTAATTTAATACATATTTCAATTTGATTTGGGTGGTTAGGCCAACTTGGCCTAACCAGTTGTTATGTAATGGAGATGAGTTGAACTTGTAGGTTGAGTGGAAAGATGGATGATTTGTGCAAAAATGATTCAATTAAAAAAATTAAATTATGTCTTATTTACACAATTATAAATTTAAAAATAAACATGTTAAATTTAATATCTATAAAGCAGATTAAAGAACATTTTTCATTTTTATGCATTTGAACTAATTTTTTCAAAAAACCACAAGGAATATCAAAATTTTAATCAAAAATTTGAAATCAGCATAAAAAAATACTCATAAAAAGTTATTTGGTTTAGAAAAAATTTTATTGAGATTGTGTAAATAGGCATTTGAAATCTAGAGGTGACAAAAAATTGACAACTTTTAATGATCTGACATTTTACAAAAATATAAGTTACTATACGAAAATTCAAACCTAACTTATCTTTCCTAAATACTTGCTTAATCTTGTCCGTTTTTTTATTTTATCTTGTTTTGTTTATTTTAAGAGACATAGCACGCTAAAAGGACATTTTTGGGTATTTTTGCAACTTTAGCCCAGTTTTGTGAAAAATCTAAGGCCTCCGATAAAAAATGGATTTCATATCTAAAATCACCATAAAAAGTTCTCTTAGAAACCGGTAATTTAAAAAATGTAGGCGATGGTATTCAGATTTTGTTGTCCAGTGTAACCGTTAACTGCTCAAAAAATAACCGTTGACAATTTTTGACCTTAAATGATTTAATTGAATGTCTTCTTATTAATATTAGTGATTGACCAAAATCCTAAAAATCTCCCTCCGGTGTCCCCGGCACGGGATTTGGGTTGGGCCTGAACGAAAATTTATATCAGACAGGATAATTTCTGATCTGATTGCCTTTTTCATCCACTGTTGATGCGGACTAAAATGACAAATTCACTACACATATCAAAACAGATATAATAAACGAGGCTTCTTACCTTTCTTTCAGACTGTTAATGCAGTCAGCAAGCAAGGCAGAGTATTAGAAGTAATTATGTACAGTCATTACGATCTTATTTTTTTACGGGTTGGTCGATTTGCTAAGCGTAATTAATTAAAATAAGATAATTTTCTGAGGCAACTTTGGATTATAAAAGGCCTTAATTAAGACACAAGATATATCATTGTAAATTTTGTTTTGCCATATAAGCCACCTATTGATTATTTGCCCCAATAAATTAAAAATAGTATTTTTATGTATTTTCATATGCATGTAATCTGTTTGGGATCCCTAAGTATTTCTATAAAGGGTAAAATGTATCTTTAGCCAAGCGCGAAATATGTCCAATATTTGAAAAGGGTTTGCTTTATTAAAGGATTCCCAAGTGAAAAAGGTCCTGTTAGGCTGCCGTTAGTAAATAAAAAGTTTGAAAGAAAAAAATTAGTGGCATATGATTAAGAGTGAGGTGGCTAATGTAAAAAGACATAAAAGAATAAAAAAAATTTGTTAGGCATATGTGCAAAAATTTTTATTTTTTGATAATAGCCCTCAGCCTTAGTTTAAGCTGATATAATTCGTTTTTTACATTGAAAAAAAACTAACCGTTTTTATGTGTTTGAGCACCAAGTTATGAGACACACCTGTTGATTAGATATATATTTATTATAATTGGTCAATTTTTTCGTTGATGGCCTTATTAAAGGTCCTTAAGTATTCAAAACAATTTTTAAAATTAGGGCTATTTGCCAAAGATTAAAAAGAAGGCAGTGCCACTTTATTACAATATGTCGGCCTGTATATTAAATGCAAAAAACAAAAAGCCTAACAAAATCATTTTAAAATATTGCTATATAATAACACAGGTCGACAAATATGAATGTCAGAAAAAATAATTGACCTTGAAATGAATAGATACCTGTGACATGATAAGGTCACGACTACAAAGGACAACCAGCTTGATTGTGCAAATGATTACATAATATATAAAACATGTCATTAAGTTTTTGTCATTGTCTCTTATTCTAATAAAAGACTTTTTGTTCTCGACGCATGATGGCTTTACCTCATATATACTTTCCATTTTTCGTAATTTCATTTGCCTTCGAAAATTTTGCTCCTTCCATATAGAGAATATGCCCTTTTTGACCAAATTGACTTTTGCGACCTCGTGAATACTCAAGAAAATCAATTTTTTTTGCATAAGTCACTTGTTAGTTATATCTCAAATAATGAAAAATAAAATTTTTAAGTAAATCAAGCTCCTACACCAACATTTAAATATTAAATAATATTTGGCATCTCAACCTAATAACGACACGATACATCATCGGTGTTTAATAAAAATATCATTTAAAGTTTAATTTATCAGTTTAGCTGTTGTGATATGCAAAAAAAAATTCATTCACATTTTTTTTTAATGTTTAGTGTTAATAATTGATTTACAAAGTTTGATTAGAAAAACGGTAAGCGGATTAATTCCCTATGATCGCAAGTTTTATTTCTGTAGTTAGCTACTCTCAAAAATTTATTGACCTGTGTAATCGCCCAAAATTTAAGTGTGGTAATACTCCAATATATAAAGCAATATGTAAGTCGCGAAAACAATTTTAATGATCATTCAACTACTATTTTTTTGGGATGTTCAGAAAACAATTTATTCATAATTTGTCGGCAAATTATATATCAACATTTAAAACATATCATAACATATTTCAGATTAATACTATCATTCTATTTTTTAAAATCACCGTTTTTTCTGGTCAGACCTTGCAAGCTTGCTATAATTAAAATCTATAAAAAAAATGTTGAGCTATTATAGAATGAAAACAAAAAATTAGAGATGAGGCAACATTGTAGATTCTTTTAATGCACTTTCACAAATAAATCAATCCTTTATAACTTTTTTATACCTGTGTGTATTTTTACTTTCATTTCATTTTTCTCATAATTATAAGTACCAACATGACGACTTTAAAAAACAAAAATTAAAAATGTGTTTTTTAAACGTGGTATTAAATACTTTGAGCTAAAATTTACAAAAATTAAAATTTATATATAACAAATGTCAGATTTATACATATTTATCATACTCATAATTAAAATTGAATTTTAAGGTGTAAATGAAAATTAATTTATGTTGTTGTTATACATTAGTGTTCACTCTTTCACCCTCGAAGTTGCAAAAGCGTAATTATTTGACATTTTTACCATGTGGCCTAATGTGTTAAGGAAAGAAAATTTGTCTGGCGAAAAGTATAAACAAAGACCTGATTATAATTATTATATACCTCAAGTGAGTTATGAAGGTCTTTACCCTCCATCCGCTGGCGAAAAATTGCAATTTTTTTTTATTTTTAGAGATTCATTTGTAACCATATACCAACAAGCACTAAAGTCTGAACAAAGTTATATAATTAAAAACGTTTTATTAGTAGATTACATATGCAACATATAAATAGCATGTTATGCCCCATAATGATATATAAATTATAAATAATATTTATTTTACATGCAATATTTTGCTATACATATTTGGTTAAATTCGATGCACTCATTTGACAAATCATATATAAATACATAAATAAATGACTAAAGTGAGAATTGATGATAGAAGTTAAACACCGTTACATAAGAGACTTAGGAAGAGGTACCAATACATGAAAAGTTGTGGAGATTGCGACCCACCTGGGAAGCTAAAATGGGCTTAAAAATTCAGTTATCAACAAATGCGTGTCCTATATCAAAAAAAAAACAAAGCAGCATGATTATTTTTGTAATTTCATGTATACTGAACGGCCAAAAAAATCATATTTCTTACACGCCCGTGTTTTGATCGAAGTTAGAGTTGACTGAAAAAGTTGTGTTCTAAATTAACGATTTCATGCCCTGAGATTCAAATTCAGCCCAAGCTTCGTTTAGTTCTATGAATATTAGTTTAGCAATGTGTTCTTGCGGCGTTCCGTTTAACTGAATACATAAAAATAATTTAGATAAAATCCAGCGATATTAATATGTATAAAAAAATTAAGGGTACTATAATTGAGGATAGAGAGTCAACCTGGTACGCACGCCCCTTTGCTAAATAATCTTACTTATGAAACGTTCAAAAACTGTGCCTATAAGACAACATATACAACCCTATGGTTTCCCCAAAATATTTCAAACTTATTCCTCCTTTTAAAAATCCTGGCTATGCTTCTGGTACCTTTTGCTCAAAATGTTTATTACAGGTCCAATAGCTCATATAGTAAAACTTATGAAGCTATATAATAAATAACAATTAAATTTCCTTTATTTTAATGTATACCTTAGAAATACCCTTTAAAATTACCATTTTTTTTAAAAAGGCTTTAATCTAACCACAAAAATGTAAATTAGGCTTCGTTTAAAAAAAAATTTAACTAAACTTTAAATAAATTATTGATACATAATTGTACATAGTAAAAAATATGAAGAAATTTTCATCTAATTACTTTTCAAGCAATTTGGCTAAAGAGAACAAAAATAAATAAAAAAATTATTTTGCTTTTCTTTAAAATATGATTTTAAACATTTCCTATCAAAAATTAACAAAAACAAATGCTCTCCTAAAATGTGTAAGTATTTAACTTTATCAGGATGAACGGCAAGTACAGCTTTTCGATAAACCTTCTTGACTTGAGCCCCCGAGACGAGGTCATGCATGCCGACATCGGTCCACTTGCTTTCCCCTTCCCAAAGCACGGTGTGGAGAGTTGAAAGTAGGGCACGGATATTTTTGCGCTTGCCTTCAATCCATTCGAGAACCTGGAATTTGAATTTGAAAGTAATTTAAAAAAAATAATGAAATAGAGATCTAATGGATTAATTAAATTAAATATATACGAGTGTGAAAAAAAGTTGAGTTAAAATTGAATAGTGACACACGTAAATCTGATGCAGAAAAAAACAACGGTCCAAACAAGTTTTTTATAAATACTTGAAAAAAGTATAAAAAAATCACTAAGAATAAATAATATTTTTAGTTTCCAAAAAGCATATCATATTTGATATTTCTACGATTTGACAACATAATCAAAAATAAACATTATTTTTGATATTTAAACTTTGAATATAATATAAAAAAATATCTGGTTGTGATAGATTCATAAATAACACTGAATTACAAAAACAACAAAAAACGATTTTTTGAAAAATTTGTAGAGAATTTTCTTGCGATCGATCCCGGGTTCAGTTTTTTTTCCAGTGCCTCCATTTTTTTTAAACCGCGTCCAAAGTTCAGAAAATTCACAAAATTGCTTTAACTATTAATTTTCTAAAAAATCTATTAGCATATTCAATTACCTTACAAAATATATATCTAAAAAAGGTATATCTTAAAATTATTAGCAATTTACTATTAAGTAATTTAGGATCAAAAAACGGATTGAAAAAAAAATTAAATATCAAAAAAAATTATAAAAAAAATCAACAAAGCCAAAAAAACAAATTACCAACCAAATGAAAAAAAAACAAAAAATATAAATTCGAGTAACCTGAAATAGAAGTGCTTCTATAGCTTCCCCCCCCCCGCAAAAAAATTGAAGGAAAATTTAATGGGATTTAAATTTTTTAATATCATCGTTCTATGAGTTTACAAAAAAAATTTATAAAATTATATAGGTAAGCGTTTATTCTTATTTCTAATACAGTAAACATATTTAAAAAATATTAATAAAACATTGTATATTTTTTTAAATTAAATTGCAAAATTTTTTTTTGATAAAAAAGCTATCACAAAAAAGTAACCTTCAGTTCTTCAGGACTTAGGTTGGAACGATTAGCGTTTTGTTGTTTCCTAAGTTCTTTGAGCGTGGCTGCGTGCCTTTTATAAGCAGGTTGATTGGGATTCGTTATATTATAATTTGTGTGATGGGCAGAAAACCCTTGTCCTTCGAGCAAATCCTCAAAATTGGCCGTCTTTACGTTTTGGGTAGTTTGTTGAATATTCTGTTGTGATTTAGCGTCTGCAAATTTTGCAGACGACGCCGCTGTAGTTGAAGAGTTATTGTACGATGGAATGTTATGTATATTGGAATAATTAGGTTTTGTTAGGGTAGGCGTGAATTTTGATGGGAATGCTGTAGCATTGCCTAAGGTCAATTTCTATTGTATAAAAGTATATAATTCAAAAGTAATGTTTTTTTTTGTAATCCTAAATTATTCATATATAAAGTACTCTTTAAATATATATATTTTAAATTAGGTTTAAAGACCTAGAGTTTTAAATAAATGTAATAAACCTTGTCAACCTCAGTGAGATTCCGGGAAGAAGCGCTTCGGGCCTTTTCGGGCGCAAAATCGCCCAAAATACTTCCTAGTGGATCGAGCGTTACGTCCGCACGAGAACTTGATTTGGCTGGGCCGGCCTTTAAATTGTTCAAACTTAATTTTTGAGTCGTGGCCATATCATCCTTGGCGAAGAAATGATGGTTATTGGCTTTAGATGTAGGAGATATAGGAATTTGTGATAAAGGCGTAGCTACGCTGGAAGGTTTTAATGGTGGGGCCACGTCTAGTACTAGAAAGATAATATAACACAGGTCTATATCAATGGAACAACCGCAAATTTATGAAAACCTAGAAATATATATTTCCGTGATGGCCTTATCTCATAAATATTTCGTTTTTCTTAGTTTCTTCCCATATCGAAAAAATGGCCTTTTTTGACCAAATTGATAGATTGAGAATATCCTAAAAAGAAAAAATTTAAGAATCGTTTTTTCCTATAAAAATCCCTTGTGACTTTTATCATATCAAATAATGAGAAATAAAATTTTTTATTATGTCAAGCTCTTACATCAGCATTTAGATCATACAAAACATTTCGCGTCCAAACTTAAATACGACACAATATATTATCGGTTTTCAATCAGAGCTATTAAAGATTGAATATAACAGTACAGCTGATGTAAAAATGCAAAAAATTCAATTTATTTTTGTTTTTGAATCTTTTTTGTTTTTTTTGGATTTTTTTTCTCTAAAGTTTTCAAAGTTTATAGCTGACTAACTAAGTTTGATTATAAAAACGGTAAACGGATTTGAAAATCTGTAATATGGCAGGTTTGGTCTAAGTAGTTAGCTCATATGACCTATAACTATATATTGATACATTTAATAGGTATTTATACATTAGTAAATAAACACAAACTATCAAAAGGCATATTAGCGAAGCGTTTAAACATGCAAAAAAATTTGTAAAATAGTAGCAATGAAAGAAAAAAACACAAAATTTTTATCTAGCAAAAAAAATGCTACCTACTAAATTCATTTCCCACGTTGTTGTTTATTGCCCCCTTAAGGGGAGATATAACCATTTATGTTTTTTTATAGAGAACAATAGCTCCACGACGTAAAGGCGGTATCATTAGAGCGATTCATTTCCTTTAAAAATATTGTATCATTATACATACCATGAAAACAGTATTAACATTTCAACATTCAACTATGGATGCGGATATTTTTAATAATTAAGTTTAAAAAATAATCAAAAATTTAACTTTTGGGAGCGACAAAAATGTCATCCAAATCGACGGCAAATTTTTTATTTATCGCATCGATTTGAAGTGGTAGGGATGGTTTTGCATCTGTACAAGCTCCGGCAAAAAAAGCATCCGACCCGTCAGGTGCCATGAGATTAAGACTTTGATTAAAATCGTCGTTGAATTCATTGTCTTGACCAGGAGGTTTTGTAGTAAAATCAAAGGTGTTTATTTTATTTGGGTTAGATACATCCTCGAAGAAAGGGTCATAAAAGCTATTTTTGTTTACGTGATTATTTTGGGCGGGGCGATCTTCAAAACGTGACCAAATATCATCGGAATTAGGAGGTGCTGGTTGATCTATTATTTTAGCCTTTTCAGTTCGAACATTAGGATTAACTATATTCTTATCGTGTAAATTTAACTTCTCTCCAAAAGATGGCACATCAGATGTCAATTCAAATAAGGCCGCTTGCAAATTACGATTTGATGTATTGGAATTGGCTAATAAATTTGATGAAAAAGGGGTTGCAATTTGTTTGGGCAAAGAGGGAGGTATTTTAGGAGCATCTAAGGCAGATGTTCCCCCGTCCAAATCTAGCAAAATGTCGTCTATTGATTCTTCAAATGAAAAACAATATATATTGATCAAATTCCAACGAAAATTGTTATCAATACAAACATAATATATATTAGATTAAAAGACTTTCATTTTATCAAAATTAGGTATAACAATTTTTGTTTGCCCATACGTAACAATTCAAAACACTTTAATTTTGAGCATGGACAAATCTAATGTCCTAGGGTTATGAGCTAATGTCCTGAATCGCTAAATGACCTATAGAGACATGACCAGGATTTATTCAATAACACAGGTCAACAATTTTTTGAGAGTTATGAGTCAACTAAAGAGATCAAACCTGCCATCTTAGGGAATATCAAATCTGCTTACTGTTTTTCCTAATTAAACTTAGTTCAGATATAAACATTGAAAAGTCTAGAAAAAAGGTCAAATAACCAAAAAAGATTCAAAAACAAAAATAAATTGAAATTTTATTTTTGCATATTCAAAATAGTTTAACTGTTAAATTCACACTTCAAATAATCTTTTCGTTAAAAACCGATAATATAACGTGTCGTATTTAAGTTTGGAAGCGAAATATTGTATTATTTAAATGTCAATGTAAGAGCTTGATATATTAATTATTTTTCATTTTTTGTGATTAAAAATATATGTTAAAAGAGATTTTTTAATGCAAAAAATTTTTTAATTTTATCCTTTTAGGGTATATTTAGATCTGTCGAATTTGGTCAAAAAAGGCCATTTTTCGTTATAGACGGATCTAAGGAGCCAAAGACGGAAGAAACTAAGAAAAACGAAAAATATATATGAGATTAGGCCATCATGGGGATGCATTCTTTTATGTTTTCATAAAATTCACGTTTTTTACATTGATATTTGTTGACCTGTGTTATCTACCCATAGGGAAAGGCGCACCAGGTTACCCCGCTTTTTCGGTACGCCAATGCCTACAACACATATAGATCGGCAAATATATAAGTTATATTTCTCAATAATTTTATATTTAAATAATGCTTCTACTCATCACTTCTACCTTATTTCCGTCAGAAAAATTTTCCAAGGAATTAAAAAACAACATTTTTGCTAAAAAAAAAGACCAAAATTATACATACCTGATGGCCCCTCCGTCCCCTCATGCCTTTCATCATAGATAAGCCGGCATAATAGTCATTTTTATATTTTATTTAAATTCTTATCACATTTTTTATCACTAAATATTTACAGAAGGCTTACAAAAGTTGACGAAAATATGGTTTTGAAGTAAATAACCTTTAGTTGTTTAATTTGTTTAGATTTATAACAATATAAAATCACAATACTTACCAACGATATCTGGTCGATTATTATTTTTGTCACTCTTGTCAATTTCATTTGACGCTTCCTTAACTGGCCCGGTTCGATGATCGTAAAATCTGGAGTTGCCCTTCTGGGCGACGTCTATTGCATTGGAAGTTGTGAAATCGGTAAAACCAGTAGGCACCCCATCGCTAGCATATGAAAAGCGGCGCATCCCTATATGAAAGTAAAAGATATCCGATTTGTAATATTAAATTACTAATTAATAAATATAATTTTAAGGCCCGTTTAAAACTAATTCACTTTTATTTTGCATTTTTAATAATTAATAAACTACATTTTTTTTTTATAAATGGTTGCTAATAATATTTTGACAATGAATATATTTTGCTGATATAAAAAATTGAAAAAAAAAATCTAAAAAAAAATAAGAAAAATTTTGAATTCATTTTAATGCCGTGCCGTATAAAAAATTAACTATATATTTATTGAAATGCTATTATAATTGCTGACCGGAATTCATCGGTAATTTAAAGGCTCGAAAAAAGTTTGGGGACGATAATAATAAAAAGAAAATTATTAAGCTATTCGCGTGTAATCTCAACCTATATTTAGGGCCAAAAAAGGCATAGGGCCGAACCGGGCGAGCTTATTCTAGTCAATGAAAATCATTAGTATGAAATATACAAAAAATTAATCATATAAATAAATATAAATATAACAAATTATCGCACGTTATTTAAAAAAAATAACGAAGAAAACATATGTAAAAAGGCATGATTTTTCAAGCAAAAAAATACCATAGTTTGCCGTTATGTCATTAAATTCCCGGTCTGTGAAACAACATATCTTAGGGTGGAGCTCCGCCCTATCCTCAAAACTTATACGAGCCCAAGGGTTATTAAGGCTCTCGTCCGAGCTTTTTAAATGTTGAGAAGGTTTTACAAATTTTCCAACTTCATGGTCTATTAAATTAGAGGTGTTCGAATCAGTATCGTAATTAAGAGTTGCGTGAAAACGGGAAGGAAAATGATCGAGGCTATCAAAGAGGTCTAACTCATTTCTGTATTGGAAGTAATGTTACACAGGTCAACAATTTTTTGAGAGTTATGAGTTAACTACAGAGATCAAACTTGCTATCTTAGGGATTTTCAAATCCGTTTACCGTTAGCCCTAATCAAACTTAGTTAGTCAGTTATAAACATTAAAAATTCTAGATTTAAAAACAAAAATAAATTAAAATTCTATTAGTTACAAAGAATTTTTATATGCAATAAAGATTTTTAAATTTTTTTTCTTTATTGTATATTTAGATATGTCAATTTGGTCAAAAAAGTCCATTTTTCGTTATAGACGATTCTAAGGAGGCAAAGGCGGAAGAAACTAAGAAAAACGAAAAATATATATGTGATCAGGTCATCATGGGGATGCATTCTTTTATGTTTTCATAAAATTCACGTTTCTGACATTGATATTTGTTGACCTGTGTTATATAGTAAATAGTATCTAAAGCTTGGGTAATAGAATTTTGATTTGTGATAATCTGGCCAAGCCCAACATACATATTTATAGGCTGGTAACCGGTTGTCCTATATTAAAAGTATGGTCTGTTATTTTGGCCTAGATATTTATATTGCAAGTATTGAAATTTTTTTAATATAAATTATAATTCAACAATACATTGAATTAATATCTTCCTATCGTGCAATAAATAATTTTGTCAATTTTAAAGCCTTTAAGCAAACTACAACAATAAAGCAATTAAAAAAATTAATCCGTTTTTTTTTAAATCAACTTATGTGATATATAAAAATAAACGAAAAACTGTTTTTAAACCTTATAAAAGACGATAACCAGAGATAATAGTAAAAAACCCTAAATTCTATTTTATGATCACAATTTCAAAATATGACCTGACATTCTGGTTTGATGACAAACAAATAGCAAAAAAATATTATATTTAACAAAATTATACTTAACGAAGGCAAAAAATTCTCCTAATCAGAGTTTTTTAAAATTTAAAGAATAGATTTTGTCTTACAGTTTTAGCGTATGACAATCGAGTGTTCTGGGCAGTAAGCATGCGTTCATTTGGAATTCGAACATTTTCACAATTTCCAGCTTATAAATTTAAAAAATTAAATTAATGGATTAACAACGTAATAAAATAATTATGTGAATTAAAACCGAATTACGAAAAGACTATTGTAATAAAAGATAATATCCGTTTCAAATTTTTTTTTGATAAATCTATGTTAACTTTTTAATATATGTCAATGTCCACCAAATCACTATCAATTTACCTTAAATCATCAGTTTTGGCTGAAAATTTTGTCAAAATTAGGCCTATTGATTTAAAAAAACAAAAAGATGCATTTTTAACCGAGATTAGCAAAAATTATTTACTTATTTTTTATTGACAACAAAAAAAATTCAAAGCAACTTTTCCAAACCCATGTGTTCTCAAAAGTTACGCTAAAGTCAAATTTTTTTTTATTTTAAAGTCGTAATACAATAAGATTACACTCTGGACGCAAAATTTTTAAAATAATTTTTTTTAAAGTTAAATAAATTTTAAGTCAAATATCGTTTAGACATAAATGAGTCTCCAAAAAAGTATCATTGAATTTTCTCAAAAATTTATAAAAATAGACCTCATAATATTGTTAATAAATTTTCTGATTTACAAAGTTTTTACCTGCAAACTTTATTATTAAAATGTAAAAATAAGGGGTTGACCATATTTTCGACATAGTCTACGCCCTTGGCACTATACTAGAATATAACAATGTGCCAAATTTGACAGTATTCAGAAAGCACCCTGACATATGGGCAATTATATTAGAGAATAATAGTTTTTTAAATTATTAACTATTAACAACATTAAATTGTACAGGAAAATTGGGAACCTTAAACCTAAAAAAAGCAAAATTTTACTTTTTTTAAAATCAATATTCTGAGTTAACCATGGCAACTTTTTTAATGATTTAACATTTATTTTATAGATAAAATTATCGCTTAATATTTCTCATATAACTTTACCACCACGTTTTTCACTCGATTTTGACTGGTTCTACAATAAAAATACCTAAATTTGCCAAAAAACAGCAAATTTTCAGGTGTTAAAAACCTAACTGCAGATTGTATTCGTCTGTGCAAACTTATTTTTTATTATTTTTGCATAATTATCTAAAAATATCTAGAACCTATATAATCAGTCATATTTTGCCTGTTTAAGTGTTAAAAAAATATACTATGTTATGTATAGAAAATCTTATAAGAACAAGACTAGGTAAATTACAAAAAGAGGAGATTATGTAATCATTCCATTATTTTAATTAAATTTGTAATTTGTTATAATTATTAAAACATATTCTTGTGTTAAAATTCGTTAAGAACGCATTTAGATATAAAAAACTTTAGGTCAATGTCCAAATCCATATGAAACCCAAGGAATCAAGTAACAGGTAATAATTCCTCTTTCTTTAATAGGTTTAGTAAGTCTATATTATGAATAAAATGTAATTGGAACTTAAATTGTTGGTTTTAAACCTATATTAGGTCAGTTAGATATATATGGTGTGCCTTGTTCTAAATAGCCTTTCAAAAACATATTTGGCATTTGTAAAAATTAGTAAAAAAGACTGAATGTCTATATTTTGTTTATATTAAATTGGGTCTAATATTTAGTCTTAAAATTCATCATTGAAGCTAATTCTGCCCGTTATAATCATTTAAGGTTGTTTAACCCTAAAATTGACTTCTTTTATGTAATTATAATATCAAAAAACCATATCACTATCTTTCATAAAATAATTGTCTTTTTACGTTTATTTTAAGTTTGTTGATAATCATAAAAAAAGAAAATCTGTTGAATCATAATATTCTAAATAAGCCAAATATATTCTATTTTATTTATTTTTGTCAGATTTAACGTTGTTGAGGCTGTTTTATTTAAAAACTATTAAATAATAGAAAAAAATAAATTTTTACATATTTTTTAACCTTATTATTTTTTCTAAAATCCTCTTAAATTTTTTTTTATACAATAAATTTAACAAATTTTTTGAATTTTGCCGAGGATAAATATTGAGAATTATTTACATATTCTAATATTGTTCATCAAACTAAAAATGACTAGTAAAAGTTAACATATATAAGCATAAAAATTTTAAGTTTTTATTTTTTACACCTTAAAATTTCAAAAAACCTGGCAAACTTTGGTTTTTATTTTATAAAAAGCTATGGGTACGTTAAAAAATGTTGGGGGAAATTTATGTTATATAGTGATGTTTTATGTATAAAATGCAATTTTAAATTTTCAAATTGGTTTTGTAGTGACCCAGAAAGTCGGCTTAGAAGATAGGAGTAAATTACTGAAAATTACCAATTTTTTTGTTCTGAAGTTCCCCTTTTCTTTCCAAAATTGACAATAGTTTGAATCAAATTAATAAAACTGTTATAGCCTAACATACTTGCCCCTATGTCTAACTTCTTATATATAAACAAATTTGGCACTTTTAAATATTTTAATATAGTACAGGGAGCAAATTTTTATCTAAAAATCAAAAAAAAATTTTTTTTTTTTTGAATTTTTTAAAAAGTCTAGTCGGTCCCATACTTTTGAGTTCACATATTAATAATGAATACTAAGGACTGTATTTCAGCAATTTTTTAAGAAATTCAAAAATACGTTTTTTTTGTTATATCAAACTAAATGTTCTTTACAAAATTGTAAAATTTTAAAAAAATAATTTGAAAATAATAAACACATGAAAGATAGCCCTTATTGTCCTCTTCAAAATAAAAAAAAAATAAGTCTCTAGCTATAATACTTTTTGACTTATAACCTCCCAAAGTTGCATCAAATGTGAAAATTCACCTTGCAATTTTTTTTTCTTTTGCCCCTATCTCCGTCAAAAATCACTTTCGGTCAAAAAAAATTTCCAGATTATGAGATACCCTTAGATACCGAATTACGAAAAGACTATTCAGCCAAATAAAAGGTAATATCCGTTTCAAATTTTTTTTCGATAAATCTATGTTAATTTTTTAATATATTTAAATGTTCAAATCCTATCAATTTATTAATCATACAAAATTTTGTCAAAATTACTATTGATTTAAAATAACAAAAAGATGCAATATTAATCAATTAAAAAATTATTTACTTATTTTATATTGACAACTATAATTAAAATTCAAACCATTTTTTATTCCAAAATTTTAAAACCCAATGTGGTACATCTTTTTTAAAGCTACGCTTAAAAAATAAAATTTTTTTTCAAAAATTTACATTAGTAATACAATAATATTATAGTCTATGGAAGTATATTTTTTATATTAATTTCCTCTGGTTTAATTATTTTTAATGTAAAAAAATATACTGTTTAGAATACAGGGGTCGCCAAAATTCAATGATTGATATAAAAAATTTTGGAAAATAGAAATACATAATAACATTATCTCATATATTTTCTGTTTTCCAAAGTTTCTTCAAACTTTAAATTTCTTAGATATAGTTAAAATAAGGGCTTGGCCACAATGACATAGTCTACGATTTGGATCTTACAGATAAAAAAAACAAAATTATTCTGAATCACCTCTGACTTGTGTTTTTCAACTCAATTATGAGAAGTAAATTTTTTTAAATTATTAAGCTTTTAAACCAACATTTAAATTGTACAGGACATTTGGGATCCCAACCTAAAAAAAAGCATGCTTTTAATTTTCATATTAAAAAAAATATTTGAAGCTTAAATTTGGCAGTTTAGCTGTTATGATTCAAGATTTTTTTTTGTTTTTTAATCTTATTTATTACATATTTCTCAAAAACTTTAAATGTTTAAGGCTTACAAAGTTTGATTGGTGAAAATAACAAAAGGGAATCCTTAGACAATCACAGAAGTTATCTCATAACTCCTAATATCTGTGTTGATTTAAATGTGCCGAACTATATAAATAATTTTTGAAACGTAATACCTTGGTAGGAAAGGAGGTTGATTTGGCGTGATACACTTTGATTACAAAATCACTATCAACTACGGTACTAAGATCCAGATAAATTTGATCGTCTTTAAAGGAATAAGACCTATTTTTTTTTTATTAAATGAGCAAATTATTGGTTATTTTATTTTTTTTATAATAGGTTATACAAGGTAATTTGTAACAGGTAATCATATAAAATTTCCAGAAATATAGTAAATTTTTTTAAGAATTTATTTAGGTAGGGAATAATGAAATATATAACATATGTCAATTACCTTAAGAGTGATAAATTCCCTAAACGACGTGGAAATACGAACATCAGAGACCCATATCTCCACAAAAGGTCTGCAGCCCGTTCTAAACCAAATACATCAAAAAGTTTTGTTAAAATATGCAAAATATCATTTGTTCTAAAGAAAAAATTTTAAGTTATATAGACATTTTGAGAAACAAAGACACAATAATTAACATACAAGAGTTACATCAGTTTTTTATTATAAAAATTAATTAAATTCGATTTAAAAACTTAACTAATAGATATTCTCTTATTATTGTAAAAATTTAGCAAAAGTACGCCAAGAGAAATATTTGAGCTCAGATTCAGTTGTTCTTTATATTCTATTTACTAGTTTTAAAAAAAATGTTACAAAATAATTCATTTCTACTTAAAACTGATTTCAATCTTTTTTTTATACAACTGATAGTAATTTTAAACTCAAAAGTATGTATATTGCTAAAATGAAATTAAGTACATATGCCACAATCACGACAGGTATAAAATTGAAAAGGTATAAGAATTTGCATAAAAATTATTTTATTTTGTAAAAAATAGAAAAAACTTGGATTTATTGAAGAAGGGAACGTGACTTAAAACGAGATTTTTAAGTAGGACAGGTGTACTGTGGTACAAGTTAAATCTGTTTTCGGCATCCATAAGTTCGTAGACGTAACTAAAATACCTATATCATTCATGAAAAATAAAAACATTCTTTTAGTATTGAAATGCTTACAAATATGGATGATCCAATAAACAAATGTTTAAATATAATTATCTAAAAGTAAAAATAGTGTAATTTCATTCGAAAACAAAATATTTTGAAATACATATTTTATGGAAACGTTGTATTCCAAATATATTTTTATTAAGAAACATGATACCAATTCATTTATTTAATGGCCATGATATTTTTTTTCCATCCTGTTTTTAACGTGTAAAAATAGGTCGTAGTTTATTTTACAAAGACTTCCATTACGAATTTAATAGATTAAAATTACCGTTTATGAGAATTAGTAACGAATGGGTCCCCCCTGTGACTGGTGTAATATTTCAGGGCAACGAGTGGGCAATTAAATAAATGAGCGTATGCGGAAAAAGCAAGGAAAGGCATGGCTGTGTTTGCCCTATCTTCATCCTTAAATATTTCGAATAAATCTATATGGCTACTTTGGGTGAAAAAATTATTATTTAATTGAGATTAAAAAGATTATCTATGCAAGGTATTAAAAATATTTATAAATGATTGAGATTTAAAATTAAAAAACGGGTAATATTATATAAAGAAAAGGCAAACGATTAAAACAATCTATCAAAAGATTGTTTATAAAAAAAAACTTAGAAAGTTTTTGAATAAACACCTAATTCTAAAAATAATGCCTTACAATAGCGTGTATCACGCAAATATTTTTTGGGTGTGCGGTGAGCCATAAATGCATGTGGTAACAGATCTCAAACAAGGAATTAAGTCCCGGAACCCCGTGCATATTCCAATTACAATTTTTGACCTACCAATAAAAATTTATAATTATTTACAGGGTCGCGTTCAAAGTAAACCATTTTTTTTGTTTAAAATATCTGATAAGAACAAAAAATACTTATCTTATAATTAAACATTTCGAAATATATAAAAATTGATATTTTTTTATAAATTTTTAAAAAAAAAAAAACTCACTTTTAACGCGAAAACTGCGAATAATAACTTGAAATATTTAAACTTTATTAGAAAAACTCCGACCACAAGAAAAAATTAATTAAAACATAAATTTTTTTTACAAGTAAAGATATTGCTTTAAATTATTTTTTCCAATTTTTTTTGAAACCATAAAATTTTAATAGAACACAGGTCAACAAATTTTTGAGAGGTATGAGCTAACTACGGAGATAAACCTGCCATTTTGGGGATTTTCAAATCCATTTACCGTTTTTTAAATTAAACTTTGTTAGTCAGCTATAAACATTGAAAATTTTAGAAAAGATGCCAATAAAAACAAAAAAAAATTGATTTTTTTTGCATATTTATAACAGCTAAACTGTTTAATTCAAACTTCATATAAAACTTTTATTAAAAAACCGATAATATTTCTATCGTATTTAAGTTTGGACGCGAAAAATTTTGTATTATCTAAATGCTGATGTAAGAGCTTGATTTCTAAAACATTTCGTTTCTCATTATTTGATAAATATAGGGATTTATTTTGAAAAAGATTCATAAATATTTTCTTTATAGGGCATTCTCGATCTGTCAATTCAGTCAAAAAAGCCATTTTTTTGATATGGACAGATGTGATGAGCTAAGGCCGGAAAAAACTAAGAAAAACGAAATATATATGAGATAAGGCCATCATGGGGATAAATTTTTATGTTTTATAAAATTCACAGTTGGGTCATTAATATTTGTTGACCTGTGTAATCAAGCATTAAATAAAAAAATAAAGATATTAAAAAAATAAAATATAAAGGTAACATAAGTTATATAAAACAATGTAAAAATTATTTGTTATAAATCTAGGCAATACAAAGGTGCTAAAACTTATGTAATACAATTATATTTAAACTCGTTTTTGAAAAAACTCGGATGGGTAAATTCTATATTTAGGAAGATTATAGATGGCGTAGTGTTGTGAATGTGATAGATCGAGATAGGCGCGCATCTCTTTAACTGCCGTAAAAAAAGACTCGTCTTGAACCTCGTAAGGAATCGACATGACTAGGTTTTATCCAAATGTTTATATATAAAATATTAAAAAAATTTAATTAAAATAATATCTTAAAAAAATGTACATCATAAATAAAAAAAAGGTTGAAAAATAAAATGATTTTAACGTATACCACCATGACTTATGAATATATAATATTGAACATGTCAAATTATAAAATTTTACTCAAATTTTTCTTTTATACCACGAAAAAGTGATTAAGTTCCCAAATAATTATTATTTAAAAATTTTTTTTTGTTTATATTATTATATCAGGTCCATATTTAGTACATAACCTCAATCTGATCTTCAATATTCTTACATAATTACTGATTTCATTTATGAAAAGTAACACTAGACAGCAGAAAAAATTACTGCACGGGTTTTAAAAAATTTTTATATTCAAAGTTCAATAAAATACATAAAAATTTATAATTCCGAAAACTCTATTGGCAAATTGAGATTGACAAAAAAAACGCCTAAAAAAATTAATTATTTAAAAATTATCATCGTTTTGAAGGTAATAAAAGTCAGGTCAAAAATGGGATAAAATCAAATGCATTCTCCTACAAAATCAACGGGCTAACTTTATTGATATAAGTCTCGTTAATCCAAATTTTAAAATTATTCAAATGATTAAAAACTCACCCAAACATTTAAATCCAGGTTTTCTGAAGTACTAAAACTTATAATTTTAATCGTCTAATTTGATAAATAGGGCAATAAGTTCCATAATTGATGAGCTATTAGGTGTAATTACAAATGACATATAAATATTTTACTCCTCTTTGTTTTTTTTAGATCTTATATCAAACATTGGAAAAGTAGCATATTGAAGAAAAAGGGAAAGGATTGGAATATAAATTAAGTTAAAAAAATACCCAGACTTTTTCAAGAAATTGGCAAATTAGAGGGTGCCACACATGATTCTAAATTTAATATCTTACAAGAATTCTAACAACTTACATCAAAAAATATGCCATCTAGGCCTCAATTATATACTTATTTATAGTTCTATTTGAAAAAAAAACATATATAAATTAGGTTGAAATATGTATTATCATCAAAAATTACTTCAAAAAACATAATTTAATAAGTTTAAATTAATAATTGCAACACATAAATTATCCTTTGGGATAAAATTGAATTTAATATACCAGCAATTCTAGACGTCAGATACCATATATCGAGGCCTGATTTAGGAGAAAACCTATATTTTATTATAAAAAATATTAGATTTATAACGTATTTAAGTTAAAAATATCTTAATGATCAATGTATGGTAATCTTCATTGAAAAAAAATAATTACAAAAAATTAATACTAAATATTAAATATTTAGTTTCTGTTTACCAATATAATTATATTTTATCAAAATCATTAAAAGATAATGTTTCTATGTAAATACTCGTCTAAAAATATACGCAACAATTAAATGCGGAACCTAAAATCATAGCAGAAATTTAAAGCTTTATCTACCACTCTTTTTTTTTTCATAAAATTATAATAAAATTTTGTGAAAAACGAGTTTGGACAATGCTTTATAATATATATATATATATTATATTTTGGACCATTTAATTAAGTTTATACAAAAAAAACAAGATATGTTGATGTAAAAACAAACTACTCATTCAAAATATCAACCCAAAAAAACAACTAATTACGGTGATCCTGGTTGCGCCATGGACTGTAAAACTTTATTGGAAGTTTCCTTAAGGTTTTTGAGCAAAGTACCACTGCCCTGTTTGAAAGCACTCAATAGGTTATTCGTCGCAGATGCCAGATTATTGATATTATTTGGAAAATTATTTGAAAGAATAGTATTACTATTATTATTATTATTGTTATTATTGTTGTTATTATTATTATTATTATTATTATTATTATTATTATTATTTTCTAAATTATCACGGGCATTATTATGGCTATAAATTTCGAAACTTGGGTTTTTCAATGTAGTGGACGCGTGTTTTTCTTTGGAATTATAACTATAATTTTCATTAATATCATTATTATTATTATTGTTTGTGTTGCTTTTATTATTACTGTTATTGACATTGGGATGAATATCAAAATTTTTGTTATAAAAGGGGTTTGGTTGGGTTGTGATAGTAGCCGGTGTTGTGATGGGGTTAGGAGGTCTTGGCCTAACTAAAATATAAAAGATGAATAAATAATAATAATAATAATAATAATTGTTATTATTATTACACAGGTCAACAAATATCAATGGCAAAAAAGTGAATTTTATTAAAAAAGGAATATGCTTGTAATGGCCTTTCCTCATATATATATTTGGTTGTTCTTAGTTTCTTTTTTTCCGGCTTCGGATTCTTAAATCCGTCCATAGCAAATGGCCCAAACCAAATTGAGGGATCGGGAAAACCCTAAAAAATATGTAAGAATCTTTTTTTTATAAAAAAATCTCTTGTTACAATTATATTTATCATCTCAAATAAGAAAAATAAAATTTTTAGTATATAGGGCTATTACATCAGCATATAATACAAAATGTTTCGCGTCCAAACTTAAATGCGACACGATTTATTGGTTGTTAAAAGTTATATTTGAAGTTTGAACTAAACTGTTTAGCTGTTGTAAATATGCAAAAAAAATTCAATTAATTTTTGTTTTTAAATCTTCATTGTTTTTTTGTTTTTTTTTTAATTTTCAATGTTTATAACTGACTAATTAAGTTTGATTATAAAAAACGAAAAACGGATTTGAAATTCCCTAAGATGGCAGAATTAATCTCCGTAGTTAGCTCATAACTCACAAAAATTTGTTGACCTATGATATTATTTATAATAATAAATGAAAAAAGTAACAATACGGGTTTTCATAATTTAGTGAATAGTGTTAAAGGTTTGTGAATTTGATAGAAAACAATCTACATGTCAGAGGCTAATCTCAAATATTTTCTCCGTTATTCAAATCCCTTCTTAAACAGATCTCACCAAATGAATGACAATTGAAAACGCTGACAATATAAACTAATTTACTTTCAAATTTTTGTGTAAATGATGAGATATTAAATTTTTAAGTATACCAAGCTTTAACATTATTTAGGTTAAAAAAATATGCACCCCGTAAATTGGACGCGATATATTAACGGTTTAATATAACTCTTTAAGTTATTTAACTAGCCGTTTTACATATAAAATAATTTTTCTATTTTTTTTTGGTTAATAAATCTCAAGTGCTTGAAGCATTACTCATAATTTTTATGTTCATAGTTGGTTTATAAAGATTGACCAGAAAAAATACGGTAAAGGGATATAAACATAAATTCTTAAATAAGTAGGGTAGATTACACAAAAAAACATTAATATATTTTATAAAACATAAGTTATAGTAATTAAAACTGGGAAAAAGCCCATTTTTGGGCAAAACTCTATTCAGTTTTGGAAATCAAGAAAATATATAGGATTTTAGCTTTAACCAAAAAAATATTTATATAATTTAAAAGTTTCTGCTTATATTTTGTATCTAATGATAATTAATTTTTTAACTTGTCATAAAATATAAAAAAACACACATTCCAAAAATAGGCTTTTCCCCAGCTTCTCTAATAATAATAGTATAATATTAATTTTGGTAATAAAATCCATAAAAACACAATTTAGCAACTTAACAAGGTATATAAGCTCATATGCGAAATCATCCCTACTATCTTTAAGAATTTCAATAATGTACCATTATTGATCGAAATAAAAAAATATGGGGAAATCAGGCTATCATATATTGTTTTCTAATACACTTATAGATGCATACATTAATATAATATTAAATATAAGATAATTAAATAATAATTTTATTAAGTTATTTTAAAAAATACCAACATATTTTTTATATCTAGATATATACAAAATATATGATCTTCTTATGATAAATGGGGTAAATATGTTGAAAAAAATACCAGGTTTATTGTAGCTTGTTACCGAAGCTCCAAATGCAGATTCAGTTAAATCACCATTCACAAACGGTGTCTCCCTATTGCGGTAATAGCCATTACTAACAGATTTGGAAGGCACTTTCGAAGTTGCGTCCTGTTTGGACATTGTGTCGATTGCTACTGTTTTTAGATTTCCTGGTGGAACGATGTTATGTTTTGAGGTGGGATTAATCATTAGCATCTGCAACTGTTCTCCACTTACATTCGTAAAAGAACTTTGTGCTTGTGGCCCCGTATTTCGAAAATTTAGTTTGGACTCTGGGTCAACTTTCAGGATAGAAGCAATAGTGTTGAGCTTATCCACTAATGTCAGAATATCGGGCCTTTCGTTAGGGTCTGCAATCAGAGTGCTTTCTATATGAAAAAGAATTATGTTAGGTTGCGTATAGATTTGATGTCAATTTTATAAAGTTTAAACTCAGTTTATCTGTTTAGTATACATATAAAATATTTTTTTAATCAAATCTCAATTTTTTTCTCAATTACTATATTGATGTTTAAGAAAAATTTAAGCTTGACAAACTACGGTAGTAAAAATCATTATTGTTCTAATTAATTCGTTATGTCTGAAAAATTCCTGAGTCACCATTAAAATTAACCAATATATATATATATATATATATATATACATATATATATGCTAGGTAAAAATAATTACAAGGTGATTACATATATTTTAAATGTTACACATATTTTAAATGATAATAATTAAACTTATGAGGGAATGGTAAACGAGGTAATTTGTATCGCCTTCAGGGATGCTGTAATTGCAGTTTAAAATTCTCAGTTTAGCCGAATCTTCGAAAGGGTGTTTCCCAAAACATAGAAGGTAAAGGAGGCAGCCAAGGGCCTAAATCGAGCAATAAAACATAGACAATGTGAGCCAATTTTAACTTTTAAATACAAAATATAAACAAGTAAGTTACATTACACTGGTCACAAAAGTTATGAATGTTTAGCGCGGTTTATAGAACAAGATGATGGATAATATTTAAAATCCTCACCGAGACCGAACCAAAAACTTGACGACAAACGACATGGCCTAGTTTGGCAAAAATGACTGATTTTGGGACATGAACTATTTTTATATAAAAATGTATGGAAAAGAAGTTAAATATTAAATCAACTTTAATTATAATTTCTCATTTTGAAATTATATTCAATTTCAAAAGCATTTCGAGCTCCAATACTATAATTAGGTTATAAAGAATCTCCCATATCTATAAAAACAGTTTTTTAGTAAAGTTATATTATAAATACTATAAATTATTTTTTTAATTTTTTCGTTCTATATCTCGTTTTTTGTTAACTTTTAAATTTAAGGCTGGCTTACAAACTTTGACCAAAACGCGAAAGGGAAACGGATTTTAACATCACTAAGAGTGTGTTTCATCTTATACATTATACCAAAAAAATTTGTCAAAATCTAACAAATGAATCTTTGATACATCGCGTTTTTGACTTGCTATTGTTTAATTGAAAGGAATTAAGGGGCGCTAAACCTTATTTTTATACAAATTAAACTCAAAAATAATTTTGTTTAAAAATGTCAAGATTGGTTATAATAAGAATGTCACACAAAGCATTTTATATAAGTCATTTTTATAGTAATTTGGCTAAAAAAAATTAAATTTTTTTGTTATTTTTGAGAATTGTTTAGCCAAAATTTTACTCTTGTAGGAAATTTTATGTTTGATGCTTTCAGTAATGTGTTAAAATTTCGTTTAACCATTAAAAACATCATTCAAGAAAAAAATACTAAACTACGTAGGGGGTTTGCCAACTTACTAAACTTTTCGCGTCCAGAGATCATTTATATTTAATTCGCTCACTGATAGAAAAATTTTAGGTCAATATGGTTTATAGAAATTATATTTTGTTGTCATCCATCTATCATTTTACAAATTTAAATATTTAGAAAAAGAAATAGGGTCTAAAAAAAATATTGTAAAAAAAGACTGTTACTAATTTTTATTGTTAAAAACCAAATTTTAAAAATTTAACACTTGAATTTAATAAAAAAAAACCTTATAAGCTCCAAAAATATATAATTAAAAACTTAGTTGGTTTTCTAGAATACCTAAATAGGTTAAAAAATTAGGAAATTTGGGACAACAAGATATTTGTGATACAAAAAACTTATTCCCAAGAAGGTTATTTTAATTTTGTTGGCCCGTACTGCTGTTTGACTTAAGACAGGCTTGGAGAACAACACATATTGGGATTTTATTAATAACGTACCCACACATCGCCTTTTTCGTTGATAGGATGATTAGAATATAAATCTAACATTTCTGGGGTCCTGTACATCGGTGTCGTGTACTTGGTTAGCTATTGAAACATAGAATATATACTAAAGTGTTATGCGTCAACAATTAGTATATCACTAATTGCGCCGAGTTTAGAAAATCCATTTTTTATAAATAGGCCTGTCGTTGTAATAAGTATCGTTATATATATATAAAAATATTTTTAATCAATAATTAGATTCAAAAGGATAGAATGAAAAGCGAAATGAACCGTTCTCTACAATTAATCAAAATATCTAATTTATGTTTAAGACGTTATTTTAATATACTTGAAAGAAGTAATAGAGAATCAAAGCTGAGAAATTAATCATATATTTATTTAATTTAATACTTGTTTTTATATCCCAATAATAATTCATTTTCCGTTATAAGGCCAAGTTTAACAAGAAATTTGGTTTTTTGGAAAAAAACAAGAAATTTAGTTATATTTAAAATAAAAGGGTACAAATTTTGTTATGAGTCGTTTCATATATTTTATTGAAGTCTCTAAAAATTAAAAAAATTACAATTAAATTTTATTTGATTAACAAATAACAAAGTAAGATTATTTCTAAGTCATTCGTATAAATTTAAAAAAAGATGATTTATTAACACATTTTGAGTATGGCCAAAAAATAGTACAAATATATAGATTTCGGCCATTATTATCATAATATCAAATATTTTTTTACTCTTAAATATAAATACAAACGAAATTATAAAAAAACATGTAACAGCTTTAATTACATTTAAACCTAAAAAATCGCAAAAATTCATACCTCATCTTCAGCCATTCCCCTCTGAATGGCTGTCCAATCAACGTCGGGGTAGTAGGCACGTGTGGTAGAACTCCCAAAGTCACATAGTTTGACGTGACCGTCTTTACTCACGAGTAAATTCTCAAGCTTTTATCAAAATAAATGAGTTAATATTTGATATTAATATATTTTAAAATTGACTGTTATTGTAAAAAATTGTTTTAAAAATAAATCAAAGTTAGTAAGATCAGTGGGCCAATTTTTTTTGTAAAATTTAAAAATTATAAAAAAAAATATATATTTTGAGAAAATGTAAACGAGTAATATAATTTTCATTTTTTTACCCTGAAATTTTTTTTTGCTTTAAAATGGAACTAGTCACAGT